>MDYQ01000133.1:0-80672 GCA_003024175.1 Planoprotostelium fungivorum
ACAATAAAATCACTTCTCAAGTCTTCCACATAGGAAGCAACCAGCAGTCGTCACTCTTCTTTATCATTCTACGGGGTCTAAGGACCTCAAACCTGTCTAATAGCCTGGATCTGGTGACAGATTTCAAGGCAAGAACCGCTCGCGTCACCACATCCAAGAGGAAGCGCAAGAACTGATCCGCTGGATCAAGGGGACAATGTTATGACGCTACGTTGTAGAGAAGGAATATCGACGGCAAAGGAATTGATTTAACGGTCTACAATTGTATTGTGTAATAAAAGGGGATTGTTCGAAGCCCATCCCCAAGAAGAGGTCTCGAACTTATACCATCCAACTAATCCATCCTTGTGTATCCTTCATCCCACCATCAAGAGTGAGACAATCCATTTATAACACATGTTGCTGATTCCCCAAGATGTGATTGTTCCAATGGTGTAAGTCTCAATTCACTGATACAGATAGCAGTAGTATCTCCAAGAATCAGTCATGAGTTTAAATTGTTGTGCCCAACATTTGACATCACTGACAAATTGGAAAACTTGGGGAAATCTCAAAGAAATCTCAGCAACCAAGAAACACATTCATTGAAAAGGAACTCCTTGGCTTTCTTTGATTTGAAATCATTCTTTATAAACAGAGACTCATTGAACTGTTTGGTTCTCATGTGGTGACCATACACCACATAAATATTGACAGAAGGACATCTTGCATAAAGACAGACTTTGCTCTCTCTTTTATTGGAACTGTTTTAATATATGCTCTTGTTCTCTGATGGCCATTATCCTTCTGAATATACCCAGGATAAATGGTGTCAGTTCCAAGATCCTCCCATCATCATCATTGCCCTACATTAATTCATGGTGAAGATCATTTCCTTTGGTTTGCTGTGAAAAAGATCAGGTGTTTTTAGTACAATTCTTGATATGTTTCTGGCTTCCCAAGTGAGTGATTTGTTGTGTGATTGATGTTGGAGAGAATATGATTATCATACCCATCTTGAATGTGGTGTCTCAAGATCGAGGGAGGTAGCGGCGGTCTGATACAGCGAGATTGGCCAACTGGTGACCTAATGTGATATGATATGATATGATATTCTAAATGTGTCCAAAATTCTCTGGTCAAAGCTCTTATCCTATGTTCTGAGTCAAGAAGCAAAAAGCGAAGGGGTTTTTGCAGATCTTGTTGATGATAGCCGATTGATTTCACCGCATATCAATCAATGTGTTTTTTTTTGAGCTGCTGATCTCAATATCGTCTGGGTTTAGGGATCTAATCATGTTTCTTCGTCCTTTCTCTCTTCCTTCTATTCTGCTCTCTCTTTCTTCTGTTCTTCTCTCTTTCTTTAATGGTAAAAAAAAGTGAACAGCCCAGGGTCCGATCACTGGTGTCACGCGGCCAGACAAGGCGGAGTGAGCAACCAGCTCGGCCACTGGAGCTGCCCAACTGCGAACCCAAAACTCGAAGCAAGACACGATGACCGATTATGACATCTTGTTTTTTTGGCGCCAGATTTGCTGCGTGGGCTATCAAGAGACACTTTCACACAGAGGAAGAAGGAATTCAGATGAAAGAGTCTTCATTAACGAAATAAAATAGATCCCCAACCTTGACAATCATCTTGGCAGCACAAGATGGATGCCAGGATAATCACAACTCCATCACCTCGGCCTTTGACATATGTGTTGTGACTCAGCATGGTGATCTCTTTGCCAACATGTGTGCTCCTCTTGTGACCACGCTGAGAGTTGTATGATCTCTTTCGTCGTCTGCTCTCTCTTCCTACCTGGTGGAAAATTGATAAGAAAGGATCATTCACACATCTTCAACGATAATGGGGAGTGGATGATCAATGGACGAAGGGTACATACGAGTACACACCTCTTTCTGACGTTTCTGCCCCCCGCGAGACGAAGACGGGGTGAATCGTCAATCATATTTTTGCATAAGGTAAAACCTACAATTTCAAAAAGTCAATCTGATCAATGAGTGCATCAGAATCATTCTGCTGGCGATGGCTGTGATCTTGGTCTCTGTTCTCTCGGTCCAGATCAAACTTTCATTATTCGTAAAATCGTTCCAACTCATCATATCTAGAGAACGTAATATGTATGTTCGTGTTATCCTGTGAAGAGGTTCAGGCGTGTTCCTGTTCTGATGTGCCCCACGAAATATTTGGTTGTAGTAGTAAGCTGCAAGGAAAGTTCCGCCAGCAGGACGAAAATTTCATTCTCACAGAGCCACATCGACGCGCAGGCCTTGACCCGACTTACAAATTATACTGGATTAACACTTCCCTCCATTGCATCAACACCGCCAGTTTTCAAATGATCAACAATATGATGGACGATCCAATGGACATAGACCCACCTGTGACGCACGTTGAGCCTCCAATGACCCATCTAGGGCCATTCGTGGCCATTCCCTCTCAATTGGCTTCTTTGAATCAGATGATTCCAAGTCTATACGCCCCTGTGGCACCCAGTCACCCTCCGGTGGTCCAGACGAACACACTTTTTCTATTTCCTCTACATAGTACTCCATCGAATCACGTTGTCCCAAACATGGTCGCCCCCGTGACCCCCGCCGTGCCTTCAGCTCCAGCAGGCTCAAGAGTCTCCGCTGCAGTCATTCCTGTGGTAAGAGCTCAACGTCAAACAGCCTTCAATTCACCACCTTCACAACCGACACAATCGAGCCATCATCGAAGTTCGAGGAGAGCACAACCACAGACACAGCCACAGAGGAGGGAAGATCCTCCCTCCGTGTTCCGACCGAGGACCATCACTCGACCTGAACCCATTCTGCACGTCCAAATGAGATGTGCGGACGATGACACAACCATGGGACTCACCGAGCCATTACCCGATCGTCTCAAGAGAATGAGAGAGCTTCATAATCCGAGAGCCATCGATCGAAGTGATTCGTCACATTTCGGCATCCCATTGACTCTTCCAGTTCCTTTCCGTGTGACCATGAAAGGCTCTTCTTACAAGACCTTCATGCTGGCCGTCAACCAGTGGTCGCATCAGATCGAGAGGGGTCTCGCTCTGGACAATCTGACAGTCGATTACTTTGATGAAGATCACGTCCGACGTGGAGTGGACGGAGGAGGCTTGACTACCGAATATTTCAACCGAGTGAGACACCATGTGATGCAATGTGTAATGATAATGACGTTGATGGACAGTTGGGGGAGATCATGTACGGCAATATTTTCGTCGCCGAGAGCGAGACCGCAGACAATTGGTGGTTCACGACGAACGAAGTAGACGAGAAGACTCTGCTCGTTGTGGGAGCCGTCATGGCCAAGGCTCTTTTAGACAAGGTGATGATGAGACGATGACGATGGTGTGTCCGTCGGTGACCATGATGCAGGTGAAGATGCCTCTGTCTCTCTGTCCAATCATCTACAAACTGATCTGTGGCGAATCTCTCGTGTGGAAGGATCTACAAGTGGTGAGTTTGATCGAGATGCGACCGTAGAGTGAGGGAGATAGGTGAAACCAGATCTGTACAAGAACATGACGACCGAAGTTGGAAGACAAGTCTATATTGAAGACGAGTATACGTTCTCCCCTATCATCGATAGCCTGCAGTGAGTCATCTTGATCGTCATCGCATCACCCTCTGTGCTTCGCATCGACATCACGTCGATCGCGATCATCATCATCATCGTCACGATCATCATGATGATCGCGGACAGATACGCCGACAACCTCCCTCATTGGAAGCTGAACACCACCCGCAATAAAGACCTGCTGGTTACGTCAGACACCTTCGAAGAGTGGATGCTCCTCCAGGCCGAGTTTGTCATGGTCACATCCGTGAAGAAGAACATACTGGGCTTCCTGAGAGGCTTCTACAGCATCATACCGCTGCAGGTGAGGTCACGTGACTCGTCCGTTCACTGAACGAACGGCAGTACGTGAGAGACAATTTCACGCCGCAGGAATTGCAGAGAGAGCTGGAGGCTGTGAAGATGATGTCTTATGATGATTTTCTCGACAGGGTTCAGTACCGGCCTTCAAACCGTAAACGTATTTTCAACGAGGTGAGAAGACGTGGACCGTGAGAACGACCTCATGATGGATGTGCGATCGTCTCATTTGCGTCACGTGCATCATCATCATCATCGCGATGGAGGTCACGTGACGTCGTTTCTATCACGCAACATCACGTGATGCTGATGAGAAGATGATCAGGCGCGATGACATCGCAGGCGTTCTCATCTCTGGACGTGCCGCTGACGAGTTCCAGGCCGTTCGAGGTCTGACACCCAATCAAGTACATCAGCTGCTCTTCTTCATCACGGGCATGAATCGTCTGCCCGGTTCGAGCAGGAGCATCTTGATCCTAGAGACATCCACCATGAGAACGGAGTTGTTGCCGCAGGCTCACACGTGCTCTCTCTCTATGGACGTTCCCATCTACCCCGATGCACAGACTATGAGGACGAAGATCATCATCGCGTTGGAGAACTCGAACGGTAGTTATGGCATCGCTTAATAAAGACGAGATGTAGAGTTAGGTCGTGTGTTGTGGAAGAGGTGAGAGAGTTTCATCTTGATTATGAAGGTGGAGACGGAACGTGCTGTTGTTCGTGAATGGAATTCTAGAACAACCGGATGTATGGATGAGTTTTGAAATGGACAGGGTTTAGGACTGTCCATTTCAGAAACCCATCTTTGAAGAAGTGCACCGTTCTGATGAGGAGACGGTGGAATCTTTTGAAGTCTGCACTCTTGAAATCGAGCACACACGCACAAGTCTTATGAATCCTGTGACCATAGTATCAAGCGAAGCACCTTCGAAGGTAACTCAATAAGAAATGAAGAGGCGCGTGGTGTTTAGGAGAAAGAGTGACAGGTTTAGATTTTCTGCCTTCGGAGGAGAGATCGCGCGGTAAATTTTCGAACACCAGACAGGAACATCATGCAGATGGTACCCTCTGAAGTATCGCAACAAGTGCTATCCATGATCGGCCATATCAGGGAGAACGAGGCATTGAGGAAGAGCTGCCTGATGTTCGCCGGAGTGATTGGAGGATACATTGCATTCCTGGCGATGATTGAGCCAGAAGAAGAGGAGAAGAGGAACAACAAATCATCAAATAGAGGAACGACCACTCACGTTCGTGTTCGCAACAATGTTCAAAAGAGAGAAGCGAAATGGTTTCACTTCTTCATTCCCAGCTCCTGGATCAAACCAACACAATCTGAAAAGACGAGAGGACACTTGAACCCAACCAGAGTCAAGAGAACCGCGAGGAAGGCAGTGACCCCGTCTGGTGATCATTCGAATCATGTGATGATTCTCCTCGACTCACTTCTATTCAGAGGTGACAATTCCTTCGGATGAGATTCAAGATGTAGAGAACATCCCCAATGGCTCTTCTTTAGACGATCCTTCTGGAAGCGATGCAGAAGGTTCAAAGGTGAAGGACGATTTCTGACTATTCCAATTGACAGCATGGAACAGGCATCGTCGGTCGCTTCGGTGGTCGAAGCATGTGATTATGCGAAATTGCACGAACGCTCGAAAATGCAGGCAGCCAAGATCGAACAGTTATATCACGAGATCGATTGTGTATCCAAATCGGCCGCACTATTCGAGGGCCAATTCAGGGTGATCATCTTACGTCCCATATCATCGTCCACATCATCCACATCATTCCCTCCTCTTCCGCTTCTTCTCTATCTCTCATTCTTTCTCATCATTTCGTGTCACTTCATCCCTCCATCTCGACATCATCATCCATGGCCATTCTTCCAGCTCGCCCACGTCTAACCCTTCCAACAGGCCGAGGCCAATCTCAGAGCCGAGGCAGAAGAGAACCTTCGACTTATGAGAACCGAGCACGAGCGACAGATCAGAGCGACCGAGGCAGAGAAGAAGAAGGGAGAACACTTGAGAGAGACGATACACATCTTAGAGAGCCGCTTGGAGCAAGCCTCTAAACGCACCGGCAACGTGCGTGATCTCATCCATCCTATCGTCTGCTGATGATACGATGCAGGTCGCAGAACCAACGGAGAAGGAGAACGTCACGAGAGAGATCAAGGTGGTAGACAGTCCCAGCCGATTCGGCACTCTGGCCGATTTCACCAACTGGGGCCTACCAAGCAGCTCACCACGAAAGAATGTGGTATAGATTGCATCTGTACATTTCCCTCTTATTCGGCGTCCCTTCTTGTCGTTTCCGTTTGGAGAGAGTGTGGTGGTCACAGGTAGTGCTGATGAGGTGTCTGACTGATGTCTTTAAGATCTGGTTGTTGTTGAGAAGTTGACAGGTAAGCGGGAGAAAATTGCGGGTTCAACGATCCGAGGTGAACGAACGGGAAGCCGAGGTCAGAGATCACATCCAGAAGAGACAACATCCCGTCTAGACACTGTTAGACGTTACGATTGGTCGATTCTAGGATTGAAGAGGAGCCATAGGACATTCAACGATAGAACACGACAGCGTTGGCTTCAGGGGCCAGCAGGGCGACCATATCTTGTTGCAGCCATACGGCAGCCCTATAGACCATCACTGCTGGCCTCCTCCAAATTGCGTCAAGAGCCCAGGGATGTTTAGAAGCAGATCTTCGGATATGAGTGATCTGGTAGAGGCCGACATAGAGGAGGCGAAGAGATTATATGCAAGTACGACGGCGTCTATGAATTCTTCAAATACCGCCGCAAAAAATGGACTCAGTCCAACGAATGGTGGGTGCTGGAATTGGAATCGGGTTGACGGATCGATAGCGAGAACATCCTCTGAGACGAATAATCCACACGAAGAGAGGGTATCTACAGATCGAACGACGAGAGCAGGTATGGAACATTTTATCGATCTGGGATCTGAAGGATTCAACAGCAAATCCGTGGTGGTTTAACTGGGTTCGAAATACTAGTTACATTGCTGCAGCTGGAATGGTCTTCTATCTGTTGATATGGTTCAATCGGAACGGAGGCGCTGCCATGATGCAGTCGTTCCTCGATTGGGTTCAATCGATCGGCTACTGGGGAAACGCCATGTTTTCCGTTATGTTCGTCGTGGTATGTTTCATCTTCCATCGTAGCACCTCTGATTCGCCATCCAGATCAGCTTTCCGTTCATTCTGGGCGGTTACACTCCACTCACACTCGGTGCCGGTGCCATTTACGGAGTTCTCCTCGGTACGATTACCGTATCGTTGTCTTCGATCATCGGCGCCACCGTTTCCTTCTTCGTCTCACGTTTTTTCTTGAGAGAATGGATTGAGAGACGATTCAAGGTGAGATGCATCACAGATGGATCATGATTCGGGCGGCGTCGTTGACTCAGAGACAGGGCAGGGACGAATTTGACTTTTTCATGAGTCTGTTTGCACAGTCGAAGGAGAATCGTCTCATCTGCATCTTGATGCGGTGCTCTCCCATCCCATACGGTATACAGAACAGTCTCTTCGCAGTGAGTCATCCATCCTCCCTCATCCATCACATCACCCATCATCCATCCATCGACATCTGCATCTGTCCCATCATCATCAAACCCATCATCACGACCGACCCACTCCACAGGTGACAGACATCTCCTTCTCGACGTATCTCCTCACCACTTGGATTGGTCTCCTTCCCTTCCAGATCCTCTGGACACACTTTGGCTCCACCATGGCCGCTTACTCTCAATCGAGCTCGCTCAGTGCTTGGCAGATCGTCTCCGTGGTGGTGCAAGTGTTGGTCATGATCCTACTGTTTGTCTATCTGTGGCACAAGATGAAGAAGTACAAGAGGCAGCAGAACAAGGGAGGGGCCGTCAGTGTGGTGTGAGAGGGTGACCTAGGTGCGGGTAGTGGACGACAAGAAATTGGCAGAGTGAAAGACTCAATAAACCCGTAGGAGTGTATGTTATAGACTTTCTATAGCGAAGGTGTTTCAGACGATGCCAGATGAAGGCTCAATGATGAGATACATACGTTCTCTGTGTATTCTATGAGAGTGCGTTGGTTCATCTCTGGATTGTCATGAGGTGTCGATGCTGCCGTGGGTGAAGCATCGACGGATCTCTCCATCGGAATCGCGGCTGCACCAATTTGGTCCCATGAAGAGATCATAACCGTCACATGACTAGAAATTCTCGATCACGGTTCAATGTTACGAGGATTTGAAATTCGTTTATCTACATCGAGTTCACTTTCGACTCTTCCACTCCCCCTCTACAGAACATCTCGTCCACCTTCCATCATCAGTCCATCATCTTCCACCATCACTCATCACCTCTTCCAACGACAACCCCTTCGTCTCGGGCACACAAAAGTGAGCAAACACTGCCATGACAGCACAGAACCCCGCCCACAAGAGGTAGCTCTTGAAACCAAACGCAGACAACAAGAGAGGTGCCGATTTCGACACGATGGAGTTCCAAACCCAATTGGAGACGGTGGAGATGGAAGTTGCCTTGGCTCGATAGCGGAAAGGAAAGATCTCTGCCTGGTAGACCCAC
The DNA here is from genome assembly GCA_003024175.1 of Planoprotostelium fungivorum. Taxonomy (NCBI): domain Eukaryota; phylum Evosea; class Variosea; order Cavosteliida; family Cavosteliaceae; genus Planoprotostelium; species Planoprotostelium fungivorum. Next base: position 8,468 of record MDYQ01000133.1, read on the forward strand.
ACGACTGGACCCCACGTTGAGCCGAAGGAGAGGGTGAAGGTGAAGACGAAGAGTATGGCACCTGCGTCGCATGAGGTGATGATGGGGGTGATGGAGGTGATCGGATGATGATGCCGATGGAGACGATGAGACGGATGATGGTGAAGATGAGAGACATCGTGTGGGTTCATCGTGATGATGATCGATGATCGTAGAGGAAGACCTACCGATACCGAGGGTGTCTAGTTTGTCTTGACTCTCTCCGATGTGTCCAAAGAGGGTGACAAGGAGGAGGGAAACGCTCATGCAGGCTCCACCCCATACGAGTAACTTCTTTCTACCCCATCTCTCGATCAGATACATTCCAGGGAGTGTGGCTAACACAGTGAAGAGACTGTTGATCAGCGGAAAACCTGACAACAATTGAGATCCATCTACAATCGAATTTCGAACGATCTTCTGAAGTGATTCCACGAGATGAACGTTCGATTTTCTTTCGAATCGACATCGATGTCGATGCATCTCGTCTCCATTTGAGCTGATTTGGTTCGATCCGATCACGATTTCATTCGATCCGATCACGATTTCATTCGTTCGTGATGTGATTTCAGAATGTAGGATGAGGTCACCTATAGTGGACAACATGGGAGAGAAACCGAGGGCATCAAAGAGAGCCGCTCCAAAGTAGAGAATGACGTTGATGCCAGTCCACTGCTGAAAGAACTGCAGGGATACACCTAAGAAGGTTCTGTATCGAACATAAGGGTCGGTGAACAACTGAGACCACGATGTCTCTCCGTATCTCTTCTGCTGTTCCACCGTGTCCAGCATGTCTTGATGCTCTCTGATGACTTCGTCGTCTCCACTGTCTTTCCCTCTCAGACGGATTAAAACCTGTTTTTAATCATTTTTATTTCGTACCGTGATGATGATGATCACCTGCAAGGCTTCGGATGTTCTTCCTCTGTAGATGAGCCAACGGGGAGACAGCGGCATGAACGACATGGACACCATCATGAGGAGACACGGTATCAGTTGGAGGGCGAAAGACATCCTCCACTCTAGATCACCCGAATCATCTCCCATGGCCAAGATGATGACGGAGTTGACACACGTTGCAAAGAAGATGCCACACGTGATCATCAACTGATACGTGCCGATGAGTCGACCTCTGATGGACGTTTCTGCAGTTTCTGAAATGTAGACGGGCACGGTCGCTGATTCGATGCCCACTCCGATGCCTGCTCCCAGACGACCCAGATAGAGGAGTCCTCGACCGGTCGATAGACTCTGTATGATGACAGAGACGAGGAAGATGCTTCCACCACCAATGATGGTCCTCTTACGTCCAAAGAGATTCATCGGATAAGAGACGATGAGGGCACCTAGTGCGGCTCCGATCAAGAAGGTGAAGGTAATCTCGTAGTGTTTCAATCAATCATCGATCTCGATTGTAGGACGAGAAGATTGGCTCACCCAACCTTCTATATCGGCACGATCGGGTGAGGAATGATACGTGTTTGAATCTGCGTCGTAGGTGATCAGACCGAAGAACAGTTTGAATGGTAGCATCGTGAAGACTTGACTGATGAAAATGAACGTATGCCTCGCAGTTCCTCTCACTTGATGATTCCTATCTCATATCCGAAGAGAAACCCGCCCAATCCTGATGTGAAAGACACGAGCCAAGTGTATAGGTTGACCTTCGCCTTCGATTTCGGATGCTCATCTAACAGATCTTTCCTCACGTCTTCATCTTTGATAGGGAAGATCGTGTGGCCTTCTTGCATCTGAACCAGATGCCGAACTCATGTGACAAGACTCAACTACAAATGGTTTGTAAACTTTTATGTCGTCAGGGTGAAAGCTTCGATGGTATTTAACGAGCAAACGGTGCACACAACGTTGTTATACCCTACTTCGAGCACTCTCGACATCATTCCATAGGCAGTGAACAGCTGCTCCACGTGACGTGCACGACTGAACGATTTACTCTGTCAGCTTTTTTCACATGCCACAAATGTGTCTACCCTTTCGTTTTATATTTCCCCTGACACGGACGGTCTGCTCACACAACTTGCAACCCGGCAGAGAGAGACAGGCTCCAGAGACGCCTGGTAGTCCTTCTGATAGAGGTTGGATCTTTCATAACAGACCCCCCGAAGGACCAAGGTTTAGACGACAGCTATGATGCAGCCCTCGAACTTGCGTGGGGCTCTGAACGAGGTCTCGCTGAGATGTGTTCTTCTCGCACTCTTTCTTTCGATCGGCTGTGAGGCTCAATCCGATCTAGCTCTGGTCTCTACGATGAAGGGAATCTGGTCCTCTCTAAACGGTGTGTTGCGTTTGTCCAGGGAGATCCCGTCTGAATGATTGAAGGGTCTTCACAATATTGGACCGGAAACAATGTGAGTCGACAGATCGATCATCCAATCTCAAGGCCAAACACAAACGACAAGAACAAGATTTCGTTACGTCCGAATATTGTCTAACGTCCGACAGGTGTGCAACTCTACCGACTACAATGGAATCACATGTGACCGAACGAGCTCTTATCCTACCTCCTTCGTCTTCAACGCGTTAAATTCTTCATCGATCAAGCTCACGGGTTCATTCCCTCCACAGATTGGTCTTCTGACCAATCTCACCCGTCTCGATCTGGGATCTAATCAATTGTCTGGATCCATCCTTCCATCCATCTGTGAGCTCTCATCCGTCTCATTCGATTCTAATGTGCACAGGTGATCTCACTGGATTGACATACATCGATCTGAGCCGAAACTTATTCAATGGTTCCCTTCCCTCTTGCCTCGGTCAACTGTATCATCTCAAAAGTTTAATCTTGGTGATTCACCTCTATCTCTCGCATCAATTTCACCATCTCCCGATCACCATGTGATCACTCTCAACTGATGCTCTCTCAGGATACGAATCGATTGAGTGGAAGTGTACCGAGATCCATAGCCAACCTCACTTCACTCTCTCAGTGCAATCTGGGCACTAATCCTTCTCTGTGCTTCCCTTGGAACGTGTCTTCCATCTGTGGCACTACAGTGAGTAACAAGTGTGCGTCGAGTGCATCGCTGGTAGCCACGATGAAGAGCATATGGACCACGCTGGGAGGTAAGAGTGTTCCATCCTCTCTCTTCTCACAGTCAACAGGACCGACACAGTACTGGAAGGGAAATCAGGTGAGGCATCACTTGAATTCCGATGTCTATTTTTGTCTCATCACACGATGGATGATGCATCGATTTGTTTATGACTGATCGATGTGAATGTAGACTTGTAACCCTGCCGATTACATTGGAGTAACGTGTGATTCCACGGCAAGTTACCCAGTCTCTATCGTCTACAACCCACAATCGGATACATCTCTCACTAAGCTCACGGGGAGATTATCTCCTCTCATTGGCAGCTTGAGTAACCTCACCAAGATCGATCTCGGAATCAATCTGATCACTGGAATTATTCCATCTACCATCTGTGAGTCGATTCGATGTCAATCGTGACGATCATCGCGATATGAATCATCTGATCACATCGATGATCCATCATCTGATCACATCGATCATCTGTCATCTGATCACATAAATGACGCATCGATACAATATAGAACCGAATTGAATTGACTCTTGGAAGGTAATCTCACCCAACTCACTTCCTTGGACTTGGGATTCAGTTCAATCACCGGTGGCCTACCCTCTTGCATGGGCACGTCCAACCTACAGATGGTCGATCTATTCTTCGGTGGCGTCAGCGCCAATAATTCTATCCTCGATGTCATCTGTGAGTCATCGTCGATGTACATCCATCTGATGTCATAGGTAATATGACTCTGTTGCAAACGATAGATCTCAGCAAAACTTCTCTGTCTGGACCGTTTCCCTCTTGTATCACAAACTCTCTCGTCAATTTGGTTGGATTAAATCTGGGTAGAACGGCACTGAATGGATCAATACCGGATTCCATCTGTGAGTGTCACATCACGATTTCAATCACATCGTCGATGTCGCATGCATCAGCCCTCGATGTGAATCTCATCGTTGATCGAGAGAAGGTAACTTGACTGGACTCGATTATCTCAATCTGGGAACGGCACAGTTCTCAGGTACCATACCCTCTTGTCTCGATCGATTGTCAAATTTGAACAGTCTATTCTTGGTGGGTTTATTTCCTCTTCACCTCTCTCACCTCTGAAGGATACAAATCAACTGAGCGGAAGTGTACCCAGATCCATAGCCAACCTCACTCGACTGTCTCAGTGCAATCTGGGCACTAATCCTTCTCTGTGCTTCCCTTGGAACGTGTCTTCCATCTGTGGCACTACAGTGAGTAACAAGTGTGCGTCGAGTGCATCGCTGGTAGCCACGATGAAGAGCATATGGACCACGCTGGGAGGTAAGAGTGTTCCATCCTCTCTCTTCTCACAGTCAACAGGACCATCACAGTATTGGAGAGGAAATCAGGTGAGGAACTCTTCTCTCTCCATCACATCATCGATGTACGATCCATCCGTTGATCACCTTCAGATCTGCAATTCGACCGATTACATCGGTGTCACGTGTGATCCTTCCTTCACTTATCCTGTCTCCATCTCCACCGGAGAATTCACTAAAACCATAACATTCAACGGAACCTTATCTCCTCTCATCGGTGACCTCGTCAATCTAACTCGGCTGTCTTTGATTTCCTCATTCAATCGTTTCGGTTTGTACGGGAGCATCACTCCCTCCATCTGTGAGTGTATCGATCTATCACACATGGATTGACCCAAAGTAGGCAATCTGACTCAGCTGTACGTCTTGGAATTGAGTGGAAATGGGTTGACGGGAGTCATTCCTGATTGCATCGGTACAGATCTGGTCCAATTGACTTCTCTCGTTCTGAATACCTCATCGCTGAACGGAACGATACCTGATAGCATCTGTGAGTCATAATGGATGATGTGAATCTATAAGATGTTGATGAACGAGACAGGTAATCTGAATCAATTGTCTACGCTTGATCTTGGAGCGTCTCACCTGTCTGGATCGATACCCCCTTGCATCGTAAATCTTCCTCGTCTCCGAAATCTGTACCTCGTGAGATGTCCATTTCTTGTTTTTCGTGGCTGATGGAACTCAGGACGACAATCATCTGACGGGTAGTGTTTCCACCTTCAGTAATTCTCCCCTGGTAAACTGTAAATTGGATAATAATCCATCGCTGTGTTATCCTCTCGGTTGGTCTTCTATCTGCAGTGGTAGAACCACAGACAGTTCCATCTGTCCCACGACGAAGATTCCCACCGGTACTATTTTGACACCAGCACAAGCAGAGGTGAGAGAGAAGGAGAGGAGGAGAATGACATGGGTCAGATCGTGTTGAACAACGGTTTGAGCGGTGACGTCTACATCGAGGTGAATTCTATCACGCGAAGGGAGATTGACGCGTTGTAGACGGCCAGTTTCGTGTCTGCAGTCATCAGTGCCGTTCTCAAGAACGCAACTTCCTTTTCATACAATCACCCGGAGGTATCCATCCGTGTGCAGACGTACGATACGTACGATGATAGTATAGTGTACACTCAGATCACCAACAGCAGCATCTCCGTCACTCTTCCATCCTCTGTTACCACGTCACCCAAAGGTGTCTACATTTCAACGTGTAGACATGATATCTTACCCCGACAGTATCTGTGGCTCTCACATCCATAGCCTACAATCCATTCTTGTCTATCTACAACGAGTCCATGTAAATACTTTCGTCTTCATTCGATTTTCTCTACAACCATACAACGTGTTTCATTCAAATCTAACCGATCGATAGATACAGCACAGTGACGGGAGTCAGCTTATACGGTCAGAATGGAACAGAGATCAACGTCAGAGACATCAAAGACACAATCAACATCACCATGGGTATCATCCAACACATCCCTTCAGAACACTGTGAGTTCATCTCCTATCTTACAGGCACTGAAGAGGGACACAGATGCAGTGTGTCAGTATTGGAACGAGACGAGCGATCAATGGTCCAGAGAAGGACTGAGGCTGGTTGTAGATGACAACGTGACTGTGTGTCAGACGAGTCATCTCACCAATTTCTCCATCGGAGTACAAAAGATCGTAGCAAGGAGTGCCCCCGTTGTAGATGAATCGGCACCCGCGCCGAGAGAGGACGGCAAGAAGACGATGATCATCATCATCGTGGCCAGCTGTGCCGCAGGAGCTGTCATACTCATATTGATCGTGATGATCATCCTATATCGACGTCGTAGTGCCATTAGGAAGGTGAGACGATCTTGATCACGATCATCATCACCATCATGTCATCGTGATGACGATCGAGTGATGAGATTGTACTGACACATTCAGTTCGATATGAGAGGTGGCAACGAAGAATTAGAAGAGAAGGTAGAATGGATCGAGAAGGTTCACACCGGTGAAACGACCGTGTGGAAGGCTCTTCACAACGGAACGAACACAGTCGCCGTAAAGAAGGTAGACAGAGATCTACGGAAACTGATAGGAGAAGCAACAAGATTGAAGGTGAGACACATACAGAGTCGAGAGAGAGTGACAAGTGATAGACATTGCATCATCCAAACATCGTTCTCTATCTGGGTCAGAACTCATCAGGTGAGAGGAGAGAAGAGAGAGGAGAGTGAAAGAGAGACAGAGAAGTGGATGATGACCGAGTGGATGAGTGAAGGAGATCTCTTCTCTTACTCTCTGCGTAACTCTGTTTCCCCTTTCATCTTTCAGATGTGAGGTTCAATCACCATCACTGATGATTGACCATGTCACAGAGGAAGAGACATATCCCAAGCGATGAGTTATGTGGCCGAACAGAATCTAGTCCACACGATGCTGACACCTCACCATGTGATCTACCTCCTTCTCTTCTGTCGTTGACTCGTACAGATTCTACTGCAAGAGACAGAGTTCACGATGGTGGCAAAGGTAGGCAGCTTCGGTAGCTGCGTTTCAGATGGAAGTCGATCGGATAAGAAGGAAGGCCACACGGTGAGATGTTGGCAGAGTTATTCAATAACACAGAGAGAATGTCACATGCACAGCCACGTCTGACGCAGTACAGGCACCCGAAGTGATTGAGGATGGAATACAACGCACGAGTGCTGACGTGTGGAGTTTTGGACTGCTGCTGTCTTTCATCATCAGTGATGGAAAGAACAGTGAAAGTCAGGTCAGTGATGATGTTGATGATCGATGATGGAACGAAGGGTGACGATGAGGACAGGTGTATGGACAGAGGAAGTCAAAGAAGAGAGTGTCGACTGTGAGAGCAGAGACAGAATGGGAGGCAACGATCAAGTCACTCGTTCGAGATTGCACGGACGTAAAAGTTGCCAACAGACCCACCTTCAAAGACATGGCGAAGAAGTTGATGAGAAAGGCAGAAGAGACGAGGAAGGAAAAGTGGATGGAAGACGAAGTCGATCATTATGGAATGCAAGAATAAAGGAAAATCTTCTGAGTGCGATGGTGTTATCTGCATCTAACGCTTGTTGACATCAGTATCATTGTATTCACATGACTCTCGTGTGGGTGAGGTGAAAATAGGTTGTGGTCGATCAAAGACTAAAGTAAGACGACAAATTCTTACCGTAGTTTTGACTTCTCACCTTTCATCGAACACGATCACATTCACCACGGCGAATGAATGATAACGACTTACCAATAGGATGGTCAGAGAGGCCTGCTGTCTTTGGTAGACCACACAGTCACGTGCACGAAGGAGAAGAAGCGTCTCGGGTGCCGCTCGAAAGACATTCGCCTCGGGCAGCGAAAATCGCGACCTGACAAGAATAAGAAAAGCGTTGAGACCAGAATTTGCAGAGGTACCGCAGCATGAAGTGATGGGGATGGTAGAGTGGAAAGATATGAAGACGAAGACGCTTGAATATCATCGAAGAAAGGGGAGGAGCCAAGCACAGAGAATTACAATACAGAACCTCCTTATATGACAATGTGTCTCTCTCCTCTTCACCTTGTGCTACCGTTATTTATAATAGTGGGACTGTACTCCAGGGATATTAACGAGCACGCATAGAAATTAGAGTTCTCATGCAGTCTGGATGATATGTCTCGTCGAAGGGGTACATAACAATGACTCCTCGTGACAATCACAGTTTAGTCACTGAATGTGGTATAGTGTTTCGTGTTATTCAACGACTGAAGTGAGCGACTTTTTTGAGTTTTATCTTCATCCACCGATATTGAATATGATACGATACTTCCATCTCACCGTTGTTCCATTCGTTCGCATCAGCTTATACCCGTGTGAACGAAGGGAGCTCAGTCATCAGTCACTCTTTACTGCCGAAACACTTTCCAAACAATTTCAAGGTGAATTTTAATATCGTCGATCATTGTGATCGGTGTACCAGGCAAAATCTCAATTTATAGAGAACGAAGAACCATCAAATCCACCGTCAATCAGGATCAGTTTCCCTGTCAGACTCTTCACGATCACAGCCAACATGAACCAGATACGATAGACATTCATTTGGTGGTGGCCCTGACAGCCACAGACGGTTTCGGTTACGATGCAAATATCATGTAGGAGGGAGAGATGGAAGACCTGCACACCACACCGACAACTGATGGTGCAGTCCTTCCATCTCACGATCTTCTTTCTCATCCCAGTGCTTCCAGATCCATCGGGCGATCCGAATGTTTCCTGAGAAAGGAGCGGCCTATCAACGCATCAGGGGTGTGTGAGTTGCACCTTAAGGTGGCTGATTCACTTGGGATAAAGCGTGGAGGAACGCTCAGGTGGTGTTCTCTTCTTTCCCCTGCTTCTTCGCAAAAAAAGAGTCGGAAAGGCATTGGCATCATTTCTAAAAGAGGAGGGAGAGAGCAGCAGCATGAGCGTGGTCGAGTATCAAAGGTCTCAGGGTGTGGCCTATGCAGCCATCGCTTACAAGCTCGCCAAGTTGATCTTCGGCAAGCTTACGGAGAAGAGCATATCGTTCAGCGCCAATCTCGTATGGACCGTCATGGGACAGCAGACGGACCACCTCTTCGTGTGGACATCGGGTGGTAGCAGTGTGGCCGTCGCGGGAGAATGGGACAATTGGACGGTGGGATCGGATCGATTCTCCTGGATGACCTCTCACAGCCCCACAATCTCACCAAGTTGGATCCTCTTGGTCTGTTTTACGTGTGTCGCATCACTGGATTGAAGCCGGGAGAGACATACAGATACCTCTATCTTATCAATGGACAGTGGACCGCCGACACCAACAAGAACGCCAAGTTTGAGACCAAGTCCATCCTTCCAGGTCGAACCCTTTCATCATATCTGAATCACATCCTGAATCATATGAAGGACGCCCTCCTTACAACTATTTCACCGCTGTGGCCTTCCCACACAACATCACCAAGTCTTTCGCAGAGCTCTTCTACACCATCTCATCGAACATCCGTTTCTATTCGAGACAATTGGACAGAGAGCTCGCCCTCGTCAACATCCCCATCGGTAACTTGGTGCCTGAGTCTGCCAACAGGGTCATCTCGAATTCCATCCACAATTACATCGACAGCGACGAACCTCGGGATCAAGCTCATGTAACTTTCCAGAACGCCCAGAGATACATCTCCGCTCAATGGGAGTCTCACGAGAACAGGTGATCTTCATCGTCATAGCGACGTGACGATGGAAAATGACATCACATCAGCCTCGCCAAGACCTTCCAAGACGCCGGCTACGAGACCGACGTGCCTTGTTTCAACTATGCCCACACGTTCGCCAACACGGCGACCCAATTTGACATGGGCATCAACGCATTAGACCCCTTCAGAAAGACAGCCAAGATCCTCAAATACGAATGGGAGACAACCATGGTGGTCAACTATGTTCCGGAGGAGAAGACAGCCACTTATCCTCCTCATCTCAAGTTGAGATCGGATCAGGTGAGGGATGATGATGATGATGATGTTGACGCTGAGGCAGGTGGAATCGGATCCGCAGATCTTCAACGGGTGATCATCATCACCGTCATCCATCTCCAACATCACATCATCATCAATACCATCTTTCACTCTCCTCTATATCACTTCAATTTCCATCATCATCCGCACACGCATCATCAACTCTCATCCTCCATCTGTTGACTGATCACCCGATCAGTTTCCGTCTGGCCGATTCTGTCATCGTCATCGGTGCCTCGAAGAACAAAGTCGCCCTCAAGATCGTGAGTACCCCCCGTCACAAACATTCGGTCCTCCCCCCTCTGACCCCCCTCCAGGTCGATTTTGCCTTCGGCAGCCCCGACGAAGCTTATTCCGGTACCATGAGAGACATCACACTCAAGAACAAAGAATTGAGAAGAGCAAAGAAGAATTTGTACGCCGAGCCCAACGTGGGAGATTTGGAGAACTTTTGGTTCAGCGATGAGATGTTTGCACACCAGCAGTTCAGCGGTACAAATCCAAGCACAATTCGGTCGCTGGCCAGCAGGGAAGACGGTGATCAGAACGACCGGTGGTACGAGAGATTCGTGGAGAGTGCGAGGGAACAGAAGGTGGATGGGATGTTCAAGGAAGCATTGGGAGACAGACAGTTCCTCTTCGTGCAGGATCTGAGGTAGGACACTGAAGACATCGCTCATCAAGATCACCATCGCGATCATTACATCATCGATCAGATCAGATCTCCATTTCGATGATGACGAAACTCTTCGATTAAAATTCACGCTCTACAACGCGACACGTTCTGACTCACGACGATCAGTTTCTACCAAGACCAAGTTGGACTGAAGAGGACAAAGACATCGAAGGGTTATTTCTTCACCAGCGGTGCACCTGCCGCAGGAGAAGCCGGTTCCAAATACGCCGTAGCTTCCGTCGGTCTCTTCCACCTGGAGGAGTCCGGAAAATTACACCCGGTGCGTACGTACGTAATCACGTGACCTCATTACGGTTGTAGATCGCTATCGTCATCGATTGGAGGGGCCATACTGATGATCGAACTATGGGCGAATCTCTGTGTCTGTGGAACAAGAGGAAGAACAGCAGCGTGAAGGATCACGATCAAGAGCATGACTGGCCTTGGAGATATGCAAAGACCGCACTGCAGGTGAGAAGAAACGATTTAAAGTCGATTTTATTCTATTTCTTTTGGGACTGAAGGGGTGATAGACTTCGGACTGGTTGAGTCACGAGGTGGGATCTCATCTGGTCCATACGCATTTTGTAGAGGAGGCCGTCATCGTGGCTGCTCACCGTGCATTCCAATCTGCCCACCCTGTCTTCAGACTCTTATCCACTCACTGGAACGTGAGTTCTCTCTCCTTCTCCATCTCTTTCTCTCTTCATTTCCTTTCATTCGATTCGTTTCGAACCTTTCAACTCCACACTTGATTTTCGTTTCATTCCTTGACGAATATAAATCGATCGTTTGACACTTTACCTCTATTCACCTTCACATCAGACCACCCTCTCCATCAACTACGGAGCCAGAACGGTCCTAGTACCCAACGTAGTCTCTCCCCTGGTCGGTATGACGGCCGAACAATTGGAGAAAGTCATGAACTGGGAATACTACCACCACTTTGACTGGCAGAAGCGCTACGTACCCGAAGACCTCAAGGCCAGAGGCTTCACCGATTTAGACGACCCCCGATTCAAAAACTACTCTTATGGTGTGTGATCATCATATCATCATCATCCCATCTGATCTTGTGTCATCAGGTAGGAACATCGTTCGGCTGTGGTCAGTCATTCGCGAATTCGTCTACGATTCACTCAAAGTCCACTACACCCAGAACAAAGTCGTCTCAGATCGTCTAGTTCGCATCGACTCTCAAGTCAGAAATTGGAGCCGAGAGATGAGAAGAAAGCCAGAATCCGGCGCCACCGAGGTCGAAGGAAAAGAAGAGTACGAGGTAGAGGAGAGCGACGCGGACAGACAGAGAGATCAGAACAAGACCGGTGGAGGTGGCATGACCTCTTTCCCTGTCATCGAGACGTTCGATCAGTTGGTCGATGCTGTGACCATGTGAGAGTTTCTCATCGTGGTGTGATTCCGGCTGAACGTGATGCAGGTGCATTCACATCGCATCCACTCAACACACTGCAGTCAATTACCTCCAAAAGTTTTACCTGTCCTTCGGTGAGTTTCATTTCGAAACAAATCTCTTCAGATGAAATCGATTCATTCAGTCGAAACGCTCGCTGACTCTGTCAACAGTTGTGAACCGTCCACCCTGCCTCTTCTATCCCCCTCCCACTCATCTCGAACGTCTGAAGGCCTTCGACGAGGAAGATCTCATTCGTTCCCTCCCCATCAACCGGTGGCCCGCAGAATGGCTCCTCGCTTCGCACCTTCCCGATCTCCTCAGCTACAAAGTGTCTTCGGACCAATCTCTCATTGGTTTCGCTCAGAATGTGAAGGCTCACGCTGATATCGCGGGCGACATCAGACAGCAAGAGACCGCGACCAACTTTTTGACTGGTTTGTACAAGTTGAACGTCGAGTTCTTGAAGATGAGTGAGGAGAACGATCAGCTGGGTAAGCATCACATGGACTACACCGTGCTCGCACCTCAAGTGACTGCAAACTCGATCTTGATCTGAGCTCAGATCCGGTTGAAGAGAGTAGAACAGATAAACGGTGAAAATAGTAGATTTATCGTCTCGGTTTATAAACCAAGTCTGAAGTGATTGGTTGGCTCAAGAGGAGGATAGCTGATAGACATTCTCGAACTGTGATTGAATGTTGCGTATCTCATTCTGGTTCACTGGTTTCAGCCTCTGGCCCACGGCCGTCATCTTCATTCGCTCTTTGGGCGAGCCCAACGTGCTGATCTCTGTCACTCTCCGTCTCGAAATGAATTCTCACCATGATTCGATGATTTCTGTCCACATCTCAGGTGATTCTGTTCTCGTCTGCAAAGAAGGTGAGACGTTCGGTTTGGGTTTCATTTGGTCCCTCACCTTTCTCTCGTTCATGACATCAGAGAAGACGATGCCGAAAGAGAATCTGTGGAATAGATCAGTGTGTGGAGGAGAGGATGTGTGCTCACATGTCTCCTTCTATGGTAGATCTGCCGGTCCTCTTGACTTCTGGTGCCTGATTCGTGTCAGATGATGTCATGATGCGATGATGATGATGGCATGCTGATGTGATGTGATGTCATGCGATCTCGATAGACTCACGAGATACTTTTCCATGTAAGGGGGAATGTTAGCATGGCCATAGGCCGACAGCTTGACGTGATGTGAAGAGGTGACATACACCTTCTGTGGACATACTCTACCGTGGACGTGTCCGTTCTCGTGCAGATAACTCAGCCCCGCAGCGATCTCAGCCATTCTGTTTTCACATTCAATCATCACATCTCATCCTCTTCACTCACATGTCGCGTATCTCTTCTTCCTTCTCTATCCTTCCACTCCTTAATACCTGCTATCGTTAGAAACACTATCTCTTTTGCATGAACGACGAGACAACAGGGATGTTCTCACATCTGCAAGAGTGCCACCATCCATATAGTCCATCACCATACATGTCATCTCTGCCTCTCTGTACATCCCCAGACACATCAAGATGTTCGGATGATGCATGTCCTGCCTTCCTGTCACTCTCTTCTCATCTCATTCCATCTCATCTCACCTTCAGCATGTTTGCCTCTCTCTGCAGCTCTTTGCTTCGCTCTGCCTCTGCTGTCTTCTTCACTGCCACTTGTGTCGTTCCTGCCTTCTTGCCCACATACACAACTGTCTCTCTGCCTCTGCCCACTTGTCTCTCTATCTCTATCTCCTGTCCATCTCATCACACACTGGTCATCACACTCTGCACATGATGAGAGAGAAACTCACGTGGTACTCTGTCAGATCAAAGTCGGAGGAATAGTTCTTTGTTCTCCTGCGTCTGTTGACGAAAAGAGCGATGATGATTGACGCTGGGTCGAGGTCAGCATCGTGACGTCCATCAATAACGCCACGGTGATCAGCTTCATGATGATGACGAGCGATCGTCATCGTCATGAAGATTGCCGAAAAAGACTCACCGATGGCAATAGGGATGATGCCTAAGATGGCCAGCAGATACATCTTGTTCATTCCTCTTCCCTTCTCAGAGTTAATGATTCCCACGGTGAAGTTTGTGAGATGAGAGCACAGACACGTGATGCTGCTCTGTCCTCTCTCTGTGTCACACCCATCTCTCTTCCATCCTCTGCTCTCTTCTGCCCAGTACACACATCTCATCTCTGTCTTCTCTTCACTCTCTTTCTTCTCTCTTCTCTATCTCTCTCACCCTCTGTGACAGTGACGTTGACAGGTAGAGGTATAGTGATAGTGATGCGTTCGCTGGTGTTCGTCACGTTTGTGTAAGAGCCGTTGAGATAGAGAGTGAGACCGATGATGTCACCCACTCTGTTCGACTGATGAGTCTAATGACACGTCTCTCATCACAGCATCTCACGTGGTCACATTTTGAGTCTGAGGGAATAATTGTGTACTGCTGATGCGACTGAGGATGACCGTTGCTGTCGTGTTCCCTCCCGACAATAGATCTTGGATGATTGTAGATGGAATCGAAAAGTTGATGCCTGTTCCATTGATACTTCCTACTGTTTCATTCCCCTTCTGCATCTTCTATCAATCGTCTTTGCATTTCAAATAATTAATGAATTTGAATTTCGCACGATAGATGGATGGAAAAGATCACCTGATCTACAACGGCAGCGTACACTGACACTCCCTCTCTGTTCGTCACCTCAAAGCTGTCGCTCGTCTTCAGTGCATTCTCTGCGATGCTCTCGATGGATGTGAAGATCTGAGACACTGACCGAGAGCCGTTCACTTGTATGGCCTGCACAGCATCCACAGGACTCGTGTAATTTACAAACTTGCTCGATGGGGGCTGATCATGCATCGCCAACGTCAACGAATAATACCCAGAAGGCACATCAGAAGGCACGAGAAGGTCTACCGAGAATGTTCCTCCCTTCACGTTCATTCTAGTGATGTAAGATTTTGTTGGTTGATCAAGGAGAGAGAGTTGAGATGAGAAGCCCGCATTGCGACCTGTCACGTGTTGACTCATCTTCAACCGTCCCACTTGCTTCTTCTCACCTTCCACGTGGATGATGGAAGGTCTCACTTCCACAACAGTGATGACGGGTGATGGATAAAAGAAGGGGACGGCGATGGAACTGTTACAGACTTGTAGAGTGAGAGTGAGATTGCTGCCGACACCGGGAGGTATGAAGATAGTGGCATTCCACCTCAGCTGTTCATCGGTTGCATTTATGGGTGTGATGGAGACGATACTGGGTACACCTTGTATGTTGTTGACTGCAGAGCCATCGAGCTGCACCGTATTTCCATTTCGATTCGATGGGTAAAGAGCGTAGACGAATCCTCCGTCTGTCGTCAGAGCAGGATTGTATATCAAGGACGTCACGATGGGACTCCTCCACAGGATCTGTTCTGTTCCCCCAGTCACGTTCGTGTGGACCAGTTGTCCTTCGTTCGAGAGACGTATCGTATACTCCCCGTGGGTTCCATTAGGTGTGGAGGAAACACCGCAGGCACGATTGGTAGACCACAGAGGAGAGCCTGTAGAGTTCTCCCACACGACGTTTCCCACTGCTCTTGTGAGAAGGAACAGAAGAAGAGTATCTATCAGACAGAAAGAAGAGAGATGCGCTCACAATCTTGAACGAAGAGTCTGTAGAGGGAGTCGGATGATACCATTCTGGAGGTGTTGTTTGGACGCCACCTCCAGAGACCAGGTGAAGAGAAGGCAACGATCTGTGGCCATCCCTCCGCTGTGAACTGAAAGCGGGTGAGAACTGAACATCCGAGGATGCAGCCATTTCCAATCACCTCCATTTTCCATTGTCTGCTGATAGATATCAGAGGCACTTGGTTGTAGCTGTTGTTGAGAAGAACTGGATAACTGTTGTTCACCATAATGTACCCGGAATCGAAGAGTGCTATAGACGGGACGACTAGTAGTAGGAAGAAATACATCTGAGGCACCCTCATCACGATGTTGCTGTTGTCGTTGTCTCTTCTTGTCCTGTGAGGAATTGTCTCCAACTGCGTTCGTGTCAAGTCGGGATGGGTCACAAACCGATGAAACTGGCCTCCTGAGGAGCAGCCAATTGAACCTCCACAAAAGAACCATTGATGAAATCTGCTGTGTTTAGAATACTCCAATAATACATTGGTGAGTCTTATACAAGAGAGTCATCATCAGGAAATTGATGGGGTTTTTATCACTCGTGCCCTCTGTGGTCATGCAGGCTGAAGATATATTGATGAGTCTATTTCTTCTTGTTCTTCTCAGAATAAATGCGATGCATGTGTGGTCCCTCTACGTATTTGACAGAAAGATAGAAGACCAGCATGAGGAAGATGGTGAGATCTGCAGCGTGTCAAGATGAGATGAGGATGATGGACATGTGACTCACACAAACCAGTGACGGATTGATAGTAGAGAGCGGCAGCGAACATGGCGATGGCGGTACCGACGTACTGTGGATCCTCGAGGTACTGATACGGACCAGTGGTCACCTTGCATCGCTATCAGTATGGACATCCTTCATCTCTTCACGATCAACGTGGAGAGAATGAAATGGTGAATGTGTCGAGTCTCACCGGTGCATCGAACAAGAAACCGAAGCTGTCTCCATTGTACATGCCTGACATAGAATGAGACGAGATGTGAAGAATTCAACATACCCTTGATACCCAGAGTATAGAGTGTCCACAGATTGAGACCGATGCCAAATAGAAAGAGGGTCCAGGATGTCAGAAGAGGCAACCAACCGATCAGAGGGACAGGGAACTGTTTCAACGTGAGAAGATGAAGGTATTGAGATCGTCAATCACCGTGTTACTGTCAGCTCTGAGTTGTTGATCGATGAAATGATCTCGTACGGCGGCGCTCGATACGAGATATACGGCGTAGTAATAGATGGCATGCTTGCCTAACAACTGAAGAATCGATCAGTCTCACATCTACGTGTCAACATATACTCGGGTGAAGATGCGTGTGTTGTATTCGATCTGTGCTGTGACGTTATAGTTGACGACGTGAAGAACGATCGCAGCGAGAGCAGCCAGGAAGCTCATTCTTGAAATGGCCACGTGATGGTGTTTGTCGCATCCTTCCAGACAAATAAAACACAAATCAATTCCATTTTCATCTTTTAATCGTTCCACGTCCCCTCCCTCATTCGAATGAGCCTCCGATGATCGTAGACCCACTTCTTAATCTTGTCTTCCGGCAGTCCTGTCTTCTCCACCAACACCATCCTCTCATGATCCGGGATGTCTTCATTGTTTGCATCGTACACCTGCGTCAGCATCCGCTTCTGCTCTTGGGTTAAGACTTGGTGTTTCCTCTCCGCTCTTCCAGTCTGTAGTCGAATGACAGTTGGGATGCTCTTCTTCTGTTTCTGTTCATCATCTTCAGCTTCGGCTGTGGCCGCCTGTTGTGTCCGTCAGTTGTGTTGACGGAAGATGATGATAGAGGTGATGGAACATGAGATGGAAGTGATGGAACACGAAGACTTGTCTTTCGAAGATGAGAAAGATTCACCTCTCCATCTGATTGCATCTGTTCTTCATCGCCCCAAGTACCCGTCTCTTTCGTCTCGTAGCCCAACTTCTTCGCCTGGTGGTATCTCCACTTGTAAATCTGTGATTTAGACAATCCCGTCCGCAATTCTAATGCATTGATCTCAGATGTAGACCATGGCTTGTGTCGGATGGCGTCCCTCAAGATCTGCAAGATCTCTTCTGAATATCTCTTTCTCTGGACCCCCACATGAGAAGAAGAAGAGATGGAACGGTATGGCACCTCTATGCGTTGAGCTCGACGATAGTATGGTCTCCTGCCTGATCTCGTCTTACCAGGCTGCGACGATATTAGAGATGATGAGAAGTGGATCATGTCTCACTGAGTCGTCATCGGAGGACTCCTCTTGTTCTTTGTGATCATCATCATCGTAGAGGCTGAAATCGTGTAACAGGGCGGATCCAGGTGTGAGATAAGAGAAGAGCTCTTCTTTATCGGTTGACGATAGAGATGCTAAGAACAGTTGAACCCGTGTTGGATCATATGTGATGATTGTGTGCCGCTCGGGCTGGTTTCTCTCTTCTGACATGTCTCTATACCAAGGAATGTTATCAATATTGGGATCTGTCTGTGTTCAGTCACACATTTCTACATATCTGATCTAAATACCAGTGAACACTATCAGTGTGGATGGAAATAGCTCGTCTATATCAATAGAGGGAGAGCATGCGCAATGGAGTTCAGAGGATGTGACTGATCCGTCGGGTGTGAAGATTCTTTTGCGAATCATTTCTCCAATTTTATTCATTTTATCCTTTCATTTCTCCGAACCTCTAAAGCCGATGATGAGATACAGAGGTGCACCTCGTTCGTGTTAATATATAAGACCCCTCTAATGTCGCATTGTTGGATATCTCACACAAGTATAGGGGCACGAAACAGAGATGTCACGGCTAAAAAAAGTTTCACATCTCGACACGTTCATCGTCTTCATCTTCTGAACGAGTCCAACTCATTTATTCTAATACATCTCTTTTCCATGGACAACTTCTTCTCTGTTCTCCTCCAATCCTCTTCCACCGTGAGCCATGGCAGCAAGGTATTCGTACAAAGCCGGGTTCAGCTGTCTCATGTTCTCTGGCTCCATAGAAAAGAAGACGAAAATGGAAGAGCAAGCCGCATCTACAACGGCCAGATTGCAGTAACAGAAGCCGAAGCCGATCTGGATCGATTCAAAATTTGAACGGCGACAGATGGCGGGAACTCACCGTCGCGGCGGAGTTAATGAAGACGAGGATGAAGGTGACGTTTTCACTGGAATGATACAGCCAGATGAAAGCCATGATGGCAGTGATGATGCCTCCGAAGATGGAGGAAAAGAAGACGCTCGATCCTAACACGTACTGATAGACTTTAGAAGGTGATGATGATCGGTGATGGTTGTAATGATGATGACGTGAAGATGAGATGTGATCGGAAGAGATCGATCAGATGTAAGGTGATGATGAAGACAAACGAATGAAGAGGTCGAACCGATGTAGATCATTCATGATGAATCACCTGATTGACAATATCCACCATGCCCCTCTGCTGCAACAGATCCTGCGTATCCGCCGCCGCCCGATGGAAAGTCTTCCTCTCGATGACCATCTACAATCGTTACCCCTCTCCCTCCTTCTCCTCTCACCTTTGGAAACGCATACTTGTTATATTTGAGCAGCCAGAAGCAAGCACCGCAGGTCAAATAACCAAAGGCGTTGTATGCCTTCGATGTCATGCATAAGAGGACGATGGGTGAAAGAATGATGCGAGCGGCAGAGCTGAAGCAGATGGAACCCACGCAGGACAGGTTCGATCTGTTGAGGTGAGCTGCATCTACAACGATGTAGATGGATCACTTGATGATGTGGTGGAGGGTGGCGGGTGGG
Source organism: Planoprotostelium fungivorum (assembly GCA_003024175.1). NCBI lineage: Eukaryota > Evosea > Variosea > Cavosteliida > Cavosteliaceae > Planoprotostelium > Planoprotostelium fungivorum. The sequence continues at coordinate 27,925 of MDYQ01000133.1, forward strand.
GCGGTGGAGGGGAAGTACCAAGAGGCGATGCCGGTGGCAACTGTAGTGTGGACGGTGCTGACGCAAGCTGCGGGTGGTGAATAAACGGATGATTTTATTTCGTTTTATTGTTTGTGGACGATGAATAGATTTCGATACATCGTGATGTGATTCTGCATCTTGATGTGATCGTTGTAGATGGATGAAGAAGATAGGTGAAAGATTACCACTCAGAACCCAGATGAAAGCGGCGTCGAGGAATAAAGTACCAACATAGAAAACCTCAACACTCTGCAGAACGGTCCACGCCAGAATCTATCGTGCGTCAAAATGATGATACGAAGAACGAACGGTCCCAAATGAAATGAAATAAATCGAAATAAATTCTCCCACCTGGAGAGAGAGGAACCAGAGGATGAGAAAGAGGAAGACGGAATAAGAGATGAGATGTGCCGTGATCATTGCCGTCTTACAGCGAGGATAAACGAAGGGAATCACTTGCTTGATGAGCGTGCCCGTCATCTTGATGCTGTCCCAAATCCGTCAATCTACAACGAGCCTCTCTCCCCGACTCACCGACTGGACAGCAAGAGGAGAAGGGAGAGGATGATGACGCCCCACACGATGTCTGACACGCCACTCTTGAAAGAGATCCTGATGCCGATGTAGACTCCGTACATGATGTAGAAGATTCCACTGATGGCGATGGATAGACAGATGGATATAACGGGGACGAAGCGTATGGCCTGACGTCATCGATCAGCCGATGATGACGACTTCCATCAGCGTATCGTGTGATGGGATCGACATGAGATGAAGAGATGGTATCAATCGTCACGCACTTGGATGAACGCGAAGGTGAAGACGACTCCGGCGAGAGAAGAGATGCCAAAGAATTCCATCAGCGCTGGGACCTCCGCCTCAAACATGGCAAGGAAGAAGCTGTAATCGGATACTTTCAATCTCAGAGCGGAGATGACGAATACCAGGGCGACTCCGATCTGATATGGACTTGTCAATGGACGATGGAAGAGAGATGGTTCGTACCAGGGTCAACAGGAAGAGGAAGAAGAACCATTTGTCCCTGAGGCCGACCGTTCGAGTATCGATGTCTCGGAAGAATGTAGAGGATGACATACTCGGTCTGCCAGATGGAGGACTCACATCGAGTGGCTGTGTTTCGTATCAGACATGGATGGAGATGGTGGATGTTCTCACCACTATGGGTGCATCGGGCATCGGATCGTGATTGACTCTCAGAGTTGTGGGAGGAGAATAAGTGGGAGGAGAATAAGTGTTCGGATGGACGTAAGCCTGATTCACTGTGGGAGATGTGGGCTCATTGTCGAAGAAATCGAAAGAAGAGAAGTACGATGGGACCGCTGGCTGTGGAGGAGAAGCGGGGTTCGAGAGCCGATGGACATTGTGATCCATCTCATCCGCCTCTGGATTATAACCCGAGAACATCTGCAGGTGAGCATCAGTCTCTCTCCTCTCCACGTGTGGAACTCACGCTCTCTCCTTGATGTTGTTGTCCGCTCATCCTGTGTCCTTCCGATTCGTGTCCCTCCGATAATGGGGTGAGCAGGGAAGAGAAGTAGGTCACGTGATTCTGACGTTCGTGTCATTCCACGAAACAAAATGATTTATTCAAATCATTTTAGCGCCAAACTGAGACAGACCTGCAGCGACGATCACGCTGAGACAAGAGAAGCTCTGCACCATCCAGACGAGAGAACGAGCGTAAGAGAGCTGCGGGTGACGTGATCAGTTGTGAATGGTGTCAGATGAGGATACCTTCTCGTTTGTCGTGGTGATGTAAAAGAAGACGTAGAGGACACGTAAGAGAAGGTAGAGGCCTCCGAATGAGTTGAGATAGAAGGAATCGAAACGTGCGAGGTTGCCCAGGACCTAATCCGATTTAACATGAACAATCGTCGAAACCAGTGCTCACGATGGCGGCGATGAAGAGAGGGAGACCTTCGAATCCGTTCTGCGAGGCAGATTCGGCTTTGAATGCTCTATCTCTGATGTGAGGTGGAGGTCCCTTTGAAGATACGTAAGAAGATGTTGATAGCTGTGAGAGATCACCTTGTCCTTGTTGTTGTCCTTTGCGAAACTGCTTCTGGGTAGGACATTGGTGTAATACTTGCCCAGCAGACCGACCGAATAGATGTGAGGTATGATGCACAGAACCCATGCAGCGGGGATAGAGAGGATGGAGAGGTTTCGAGAGAAGTATTCCATGTCTGGTTGGATGTGTTGTGAGCGCAACGGTAATCTGTCTCCCAATTTTCGCTGACTTTCTTGTGGTCACCCCTTACCACATGAACGGCAGAATTCTGCAGATTTGAGCACGAGATCATAAGTGGTACATAGATGCGTCCTACGTCTGATCGTATGGATCTGCTGTCCACAGACAGACGGGGATGGCGATGCGATTAGAAGAAGGAAGCATCGATCGCTCGATCTGAGAGCTCCTTCATCTATTCACAATGGTTTCGTGGAATCTCGACCAATCTTGCCTTCCCGAGGTCATCATTTGTTGGCTTCTGATCCTTTCTGTTGTTTGTGCTCTGTGTTCGCATCTTCCTTCTGTACAGACTCTTGTACCTCTTTCAGAGGTTGATGTGGCCTGGGATTGTTCCTCTTCAAATATTGTGCCAGCCATTCTGAAGGACTGATCTGAAGTGGAGATGAATATCACATCACGGATCAAATCGTCTTCACACCGTCTGACTATTCTGCGCATTGTCTCTGTGCGATCTCATCGAGCTGTCGTGTGATTGCACCCATCGTAATAGGTCCTCTAGAGCGGGCAATAGCACTGGATAGACATTCTGTTCGAGGTAAGCCTGCTGCTCGTTCATCGATGTAATTCTAAAATTAGTTTCGCGAAATTGAAATGGCGATGTGATTTGGTTTTTCTGGTTGGTGTCCATGCATTTGGATCACTAATTTTTTCGTCGTGCATATTCCAGTAGTCGGGAGAGAAGTGATCCATTTTCAATGCACCATTTGACCACCAACCGGAAAAACCGAATCATGTGTTTGAGAGTCATATCAATTTCCTCGTGACGCATGAGAGAACGAAGATGAAGGAGTTTGACTTCTTGTTTGATCGATCCCTTGAGTGCTTGACGTGTTCAATCTCATGATGCACATGGTCTTAAAATGCATCGGACTCATCAGACCGTTGTGACAGCGATTCTTCTATGAATGAGAACGATGAGAGAGGACGGTCGGATGATTTTATGTTCGAATCACGGAGGATGATGCGAACGATGATCTAGGGTGAAGCGTTTACTGTGGTTCAACTCTTAGCCAATAGGTCATCCGAAGATAATCTTCTGGCACACAGACATCCACGCGTTGGCATCAGAGTGTCCTCCCCATTTCGCCCGATCCTTGACACACGCTCTGACCACTTCCCCACCAATCCTTCCTCCTCCCATACACAACCTCTCATCGTCAGCCAATCGACACGGAGAGCCACACCATCAGACCTCGTTGACTTAGACTTCGGTGGAAAGTGACAGGCCAGGATGAAAAGCGAGGAACGAGCGAATTCAATTCCGAGGAAGCCAAAAGTTCCCTGCTCTGTGTCTGCTCAAATCTTCGACAACCAGCTCTGAGTCAGTTGCAGGTGCTCACACCGCTTAGAACATGACGACCTAACACATGAACAGGGCAGCGTATGTCATATTTCTACCTTGGTAAATTTGGAGCCAAGCACGTAGGAAGAGAAACCGCCTGATCGAATAACAACCAACATCATCCCAATGAGCTCTTCACCAGAGGTACTGACATCTGATGTTTCCTCACACCATCATTTCCATCACTGACACCCACCGTTTAGTTAGCCGCCTTTTCTGGCGCCAAATCCCTTCACTTTTGGATCCGTGCAGAGACCAAAGAGGGAGAGAAGAGAGTGCCCATCGTGCCGTCTGACGTGTCTCTCCTCATCTCCTCTGGTCATACCGTCACAGTCGAATCATGCCAGAACCGCTGTTTCCCTGACAAGCAGTATGAGAATGCCGGAGCCACCCTCGTCACCTCAGGTAGGAGATCGATTGGTTCATACATAGTCATTGATATGATGTGTAGGATCTTGGAGAACAGCTCCCTCTGAGGCCATCATCGTGGGTCTCAAAGAACTTCCAGACGAGAAGTTTCCCCTCATGCACACTCACATCTACTTCGCCAACGCTTACAAGAAGCAGCCCGGTTGGGAAGAGCTACTTGGCAGGTACATGCTCGTCATTCCATCTTCCATCGACCGTCATACTCAATGCATGGACAGGTTTCACCGTGGAGGCGGAGTCGTCTTAGACATGGAATACCTCACCGACGAGCTCGGTAGAAGAGTCGCCGCCTTTGGAAACCCTGCGGGTTACATCGGTCTGGCGGCCGGTGTTCTGACATGGTGCCATCAGAGAGAAGCACATCAGGCGATGACAAACATCCCCGCCTATCGTGATTTCTCTTCTCTGGGTGAGAACATCATCTCATACCGAAGCATTTCCTAATCATCCTCCATCTCAATCTTCATCATTCATCCTCGAACGACCGACACTCATCCTCTATAGGATCTAGAGTCGAATCCGCTCTCCGCACTGCCATCGCAGACAGTGGCAAGCGCCCCAGAGTCTTAGTCATCGGCCCCAACGGTCGAGTTGGAAGCGGGGCGACACGTCTGGCTCACGAGCTCGGTTTAGAGTGTGCTGGCTGGGATATCACAAAAACAGCCAGAGGAGGTCCCTTCTTAGAGATGTTGGATTTCGACATCGTCATCAACGCCATCTGGTTGACGCGGGATGTGAGACCCTTCTTAACGCGAGAGCTGTTGGAAGCCAATCCTCTCAGGAGGTGATATACATACCTCTCACGATACGTCTCTATATATGTAGAATAACATTTTATTCACTTTTATTCAGGATGAGCGTATTGGTGGACGTCAGCTGTGACCCACACAATCCCTTCCACCCTTTCCCCATCTACAACAAGGCAACGACTCTCTCCCGCCCAGTCTCCCGTGCCATCAACGGAGACAACCCTCTAGACATCATTGCAGTGGACAACTTGTGTTCCATCATCCCTCACCAGTGCAGCACTCAGTTCTCAGCCAATTTGGTGAAGCACCTCTTGGATCGTGAACACTCGGCCAACGTGTGGAATCGGTGAATGGAATGTTTCGAGGAGATCTCTGATGGCGCGTTGTAGATGCAGAAATATCTTCGATGGCATGGTCAAGTCGATTCGCAGCCGTCTGGAATCTGCGCCGCAAGATTTGCCGCCCGTATTGTCTCTTCCCACGGACTTCCCAAGGAGAGACGAGAGAGCACCGGCTTTGTCTGTGAAGTCTTTACCTCTACCACCTTCCGTCACCGGTACGTCACTTTTATTCTGTTTTATTTCACTTGATTGGGACGTATCGGTATCATGGTCTTTCCCTTTTCATCTCGTATATGTCCATCTACAACAGTGTAGATGATGTGACTCACCGTAACAGAATTCATCCGAAGTTTCTCCGAGAGGTGGAACGCTGGAGCCGAGTTGGTGGTGGCAGCTGTTTGGGACATCCTTCTCCATCGTTACACTGGAGAGGAAGAGCTATCCATCGGCATCGGTCGTTATGAAGAGGACAACCGATCCACCTATCAGAAACTACGCCTCACTCTCTCCAACCAAACTTCCTTCACCGAATTTTTCCTCGAGGTGAGTCCACTCTTTTCTGTTTTAAAGTTTGCAAAATCGATCTTTTCATTTTATTCTTCGATTGATCTACGTAGGTTGCCATGGCGATCAGGAGATCACTGAAGAGGAATGGTTCTCGGGGTGTGGCCAGTTACGTGAGAGAAGAAGGGAAGCATCTTCAGAGTCTGTTCCTCTCTTCATCTTCACCTCTGTCTCTCTCCTCTCAGCTGGACCTGTCCTTCGCCGCTCAGAATCACGACTTGTCGCTGTTCCTAGAAAACGGTGAGATTCCCGGGAAATTTTGGGGTGATGGGTTGTAGATAGCGTGGTCCACGTGTTGTACAGGCCGGATCTATTCGCAGATCTGCGAGCGACTGAAACCTGCGAGCAAGTCTCCTTCTTGCTCCAACAGATCGTCACCGACAGCAAGGTGAGAATTCTCCTGGTGGTACGAGTCACGTGACCGTTGTAGATGAGCATCGGAAAATTATCCCTCGTCACCCCCCACGCCAGCCGCGTGCTGCCTGATCCTAAGACATCATTGGACTTGTCGTGGCTTGGATCCATCCACTCTATCTTCCACAAGAATGCACTGTCTCACCCACACAAGACAGCCGCCGTCCACAGGTAACTATCATCTACAATTCTTCATTTAAATGAAACTCTCCAGAAACGAGATCGTCACCTACGGAGAATTAGACTCGATGACGTCCAAGCTGGCGAATCATCTATTATCCGGCGGTCTACAACGAGAGGATGCAGTTTTCATCTACGGATCTCGCAATCTGGCCATGGTGGTGGCTGTGATGGGAATCTTGAAGGCGGGAGGAGCTGTTTCACTGATGGATCCCATCTATCCTCCAGAGAGAATCACAAACTGTCTCAGAGTCGCAAAACCAAAGGGTTGGATCAGCATCCAGGTGAGAATCTCTTCTCTCGTCGGAACATCTCGCCCTTGTCATCTTTTTATTCTCTGAATCATTTTTGTGTTGTAGATCGATCGTTCTGTGAATGAGTTGTGGAGACGAGATCGTACATTTTCACATGATGGCGAGTTGTAGATTGAACGAGGGACAGGGTGCTGGAGAGATTCCCAGGGAAGTGAAGGAGTTCATGCCCACCGTGGGCTGTGATCTCGTTGTAGATCTACCCCTCCCTTCTCAATTCAACGAGAATCCCTCCCTCCGTGACGCCAGCGACGTCGATCCAGAGGTAACTCAATCGTATATGAATTTCCCGCCAAAATCATTTTCCCGCCAAAACTGACTGGTACAGATCCAAGTCGACAAACACGATACTGCCGTCGTCACTTTCACCTCTGGCTCCACAGGTCTTCCAAAGGGTAATTCACACCAAAGAATTTTCCCTCAATTTTCTCACACACTACAGGTGTACTCGGCAGACACGGTCCACTCACGGCCTTCTATCCTTGGATACAGAAGACTTTCAACTTGAACGGAGACGACAGAGTGTCGATGTGCTCTGGCATCTCACACGATCCACTACAACGAGACATTTTCACTCCTCTCTATCTGGGTGCTGAGATCCACGTACCGGACGCCGATGACATCGGTAACCCCGGGCAACTGGCAAAGTGAATTTGGCGGGAGAATTTGGCGGGAAAACTGACTCCCTGTAGGTGGATGAGAGAGCACGAGATCACCGTTACACACTTGACCCCTGCCATGGGACAATTATTATCCGATACAGATGGAGCAGATACCATGGTAACAACCCTCAAGTTAGCCCTCTTTGTCGGTGACAAATTGACCAAGAGAGACGTAACTCGATTACGCTCGGTGGCACCTCAGGTGAGAGGACGAGTCCGTAGCGTACGTACTGAAGCGTAACTCAGGTGACCGCCGTCAACATGTACGGCTCCACGGAGTCTCAGAGATCAGTTACGTATTACGTCGTACCCCCCAATGAAATTTTGGCGGGAATGAAAGAGATCCTACCCGTTGGTGTTGGCATGAAGGACGTACAATTCTTAATTCTCAACGACGGCAGCCGAGTTGGTGTGGGAGAGGTGATTTCCTGCCATTTTTTCCCGCCAAAAACTCATATCGTACAGGTCGGTGAGATCTACATGCGATCGGCGCATCTGGCCAGGTGACTCGGATCTGTGAATGCGACGGAGACTGAATGAAATAGGGGCTACAAGGGATTAGACGAAGTGAATCGACAGAAATTCATCGTGAATCCCTTCACTGGGATAGATGAAGATCGGTTCTACAGAACCGGAGATTTCGGAAGATATTATCCGGATGGACAGGGTGACGTGGTGGGAAGATTGGACAACCAGGTGACTTTTATCATCATTCGATTCTTACATCTGCGATTTATGCGAATTTATTTTGTTTTATTCTTTCGACTCATTCCTGGGAACAGGTCAAGATCCGTGGATTCCGCATTGAATTGGGAGAGATCAACACTGCGCTAGCCTCTCACCCTCAAGTCAAGGAGAACGTACCGTACGTAAGAGAGGACACCCCGGACGACAAGAAGATCGTCGCTTATGTCATTCCCAAAGATATCGCGAATCCTCCAAAGATATCAGAACTCCGCGAGCACGTTGGGTCCAAGTTGCCTCACTACATGGTACGTTTCATTTCTTTGAGACGTTGTAGATTGACGGAATCAGGTTCCCGCCAATTTCGTATTCATGTCGAGCATTCCGCTCACTCCCAACGGAAAGATCGCGTTCGATCAGCTGCCACCTCCATCTACAACGAGCCAGACCGAGAAGGAAGCGGATGACAAGGTCGTTTTCCCTGAAAAAGTTTTGGCCAAGAGGGCTCGCAGGACTACTTTCTCTAGTGACGACCAAGTGAGATTTATTTCAAAGTATTTGGGATTTATTTCGAAATATTTGAGACTTTGGTTGGCGTGGAAAGATACTGAAGGAAACAGGTGACCATCGCTGCAGTTTGGCAAGATGTCTTAGGTCTGACGTCATTCGGCAAAGAAGACAACTTCTTCACATTGGGTGGTCACTCTCTATTGGCCACACGATGTGTCGCCAAGCTATCGAAGGTGATGATTCCTTTTATTCTATTTTATTCTTCTCCTCTGACCCATCTCACTCAACTCGTGCAGTCGTTCGGTACAAAAATCCCCCTCAGTCTGCTCTTGGAAAATCCAAACGTTCCCGCGCTTTCCCTGGCCATACGTAAGTACGTAACCGGACAGGAAGTAAACGCGGAGAACTTCCGGCCCGACGTATCTCTGGACGCCGGTATCGTTCCCAGGGAAGAAAAGAGTACAAGAACGGACCGTTACTTCCTCAGTGGAGCCACCGGTTTTCTCGGAGTTTTCATCCTCAGAGATCTCTTACGCATCGAGAATGTCACCGTACACGTGCTGGTGAGTCCCAATATCGATTTCCCGCCGGATCGAAAGATTCTCCCGCCAAAACGGTCCCAATTGAATCTCCCCGCCAGGTGAGAGCTACCTCCAAGATCGACGGAAGGCAGAGGATCAAGCACGCTATGAAACTCCACAGAGTTTGGGAAGACAGTTACGAACCCAGGATCGTCCCTGTACCGGGAGACCTCTCTCAGCCTCTTTTGGGACTCACTCGAACGGATTTTGAGACTCTGGCGGGAGAAGTGGACATGGTCATCCACTGTGCGGCGCACGTTCATTGGTTACTACCTTATTCACAATTGAAACCTGCCAATGTACTCGGTACACAAGAGGTGATTTATCTATATGTCCATAGCATTGCGTTCTATTCCTCACAAATTCAACACGATTGAACTTTGAGCGATAACCGAGAGATAATCGATCTTCTATACCACATCACTTCAATTCACCTGCACACTCGTTTCGTCTCATTTTATTTCATTTTATTCTTACATCATCCTACAGGTCATCCGTCTGGCCGGCACTACCCATACGAAGCCCATCCACCACGTATCTACAACGAGCGTATTTGAATCCGACTATTTCGACACCAATCGAGGAGAAATCAGGGAAGATGTGGACATCTCCTCTCACTACAACGGGTTAAGAGGAGGTTACGCTCAGTCCAAATGGGCCGCCGAGCTCCTCATGTCGCAGGCCCGCGATCGCGGATTCAAGGTCAACGTGTATCGACCGGCTTATATATCGGGAGACTGTGGTAATGGCGTGTGGACTACAGACGATTTCTTGTGCAGAGTCATCAGGGGATGTATTCAGGTGAAACTCTCTTCATAGGATGAAACACATGTGGCATCGCACACCTGCACCATCGTATATACATATTCATATCAAATAAAATAGAATGAAATAGATCATTCGTTAGGTAGAATATAGAAGATAAGAGAGGTCGTTCATGAGAGATTGAAACTGACGGGTTGTAGATGGGAGCTTACCCTACCTTGGATGACAGTGGTTTAGACATATCCCCAGTCGATTTCGTATCAGGAGCAATCGTACAGTTATCTCGATCTACAACGCTCGAATCCACCACCTACCACCTGACTAACTCACACATGACAACGTGAGCCTAGAGATGAGAAATTTCACTGAAACCTCGCAGGTTCAGACAGTTCTTCTCAGTCGCTGGAGAATATGGTTATGACCTCAAGGAGTTGAACTACAACGATTGGAGAGCCAGATTATTGGAGGTGATCTATTCTATTTTATTCTCTTCTGAAAGACAAAAAGCTGCAAGAGAAGGACGACGGAAATGCGTTGCAAGTCGTGTCCACCATTTTCACGGAGAATTACAATACTCAGTTGAAGAACCCAACCATGTCACGTGATCACACCGAGAGAGACCTCTCTGCAACAGGTGATCATCATCTACATCACCTGCATCATCGCTCGTCTCATCATCTCTACCATCTCCCCACCGTGATGCAACATCATCGCATATCACCACCATTGACTCAATGTCTGCAGGACCACACAATCGAGAGATAAGAGAACTCATTCCGCTCTACCTCTCTTACCTCCTCCGATCAGGATTCCTCCCCAAGCCACAGAGAGAGACGATTCTCTTCCAGGAACAAGTGACTCGGCTGGGCTCTCTCGATCTCGTCACTCGCACGAACCGTTCTCACAATCAGTCTTGAAGAACATGATCTCATCCATCATCAATAAAAGATCATGTGAAAAGAAAAACAGCAATGGAATCACATGTTTCGCGAAGAGTGAAAACCAAACCAGGAGGGTAAATTGCTGACATTCAATACAGTAGAATCACACGACGTTATAGAAGACAGCTTGACGTGATGTGAAGAGGTGACATACACCTTCTGTGGACATATTCTACCGTGAACGTGTCCGTTCTCGTGCAGATAACTCAGCCCCGCAGCGATCTCAGTCATCCTTCCATCTCGTCAGTGGCATCGGTCATCTACAACTCACATTTCACAAATGTCTTCTTCCTCTAATTTTCCTCTCTTCATCACCTTCTCAACATCAGAATGATTCGGCATCATGATGAGAGATGAATGAAGATGACGATCAACACATCGCATATCTCTATCTCTCAGATATGCATACGGTGTGGTGCTAGAAGAGCTGATGCAGAGCACAAAGAGAGAGATGCCGACAAGATGGAAAGACATCGTGCAGTCGTGGTGAGTAGTCCATGAACAGAAGAGAAGAGAGGAGAGAGACTGAGAGAGAACAGTAATGGAGAGGAAGGAGAGGGAATGACGATGATGACGATAGGAAGAAGAATGAAGGCAAATGTGGTCAAAGAAGAAGCGTTGACCGTTGTAGACGCAGCAGAAGACAGTTACGGCGTAACCGACATTTAATGAAAACGTATATTTCATTCATACGTATGGAGTTGCTGTTTGAGTTTTGTTGGTGCTCCAGAGAAACGTCACCGAGTTTCATTGAAACGAGAACCACCGCCCAAATGTCAATACGCCGGTGCAGTGACAAGATCGGCTGGAAACTTCAGAAGCCCGCAGGACAAGAGAGACAAGGATAGCAGCTGCATGAGGACGTCTCAGCTGTACTGGTTCTTACTGTTAGTGGCACCGTCCATAGCTGTCTCTCTCTTCTCTTCTGGCTATACCTCTGTGACCAATGCAAACTCTGAGGCTCTCAACACTAACGACAGAATACCTCTGATATCCGCGAATGGGCAGTGGAAGTTAGAGGTGAAGCAGAAATCCAGCGGATCATAAGGGTCGTATCACACAAACCCAGCGAATCCTCTTTCTCACCTCACTGAATTGCAGTTCGCGACGGACAGGTGGCCTCAGATAGTTCATTACCTTACACCTGAGGTGTGGAGGTGGCGTCCTTTGAACAGATCCCAGGTGATAGACACAAACAACTATTTCAAGATCTCCGTCCAGAATGGTAAGAGAGTGTTCGTCAATTTTCTCTCAACCGAGCAGATGGTAACGTGGTGTGGTATAATTCCTCTAACTCGCCTCTGTGGTCAACTAATCATGCCTGTGGAGCTTCAGATACCCCGAACATAAGCAGAGACTATGCGATATACCTCTCCAACACAGGTCAGCTGGTCCACAATAACATGACACAAGGACCTGACTACAATCGGACCTTGTGGACAGGTCCCATTCTGACTTCCATCACGATCGATCCGAACCTCACGACCGATGGCGGAGTCGTCTATGCTCTTTACAACTACAATCAGTCAGCCATTGCGGTGCAAATACAGTACTCTTCTTCCAGTTTCGTTCAAGGACAACCCAGCGTCACCTCCACCAGCACATCTGCATATGCAGACGGTCTACAACAGAATTCCACCATCACTATTCCTCCCGGTGTTGGCACCAATCTGACTCTCATCTTGACCACCTGCAACAATTCCTTCACTTTTCCATTCTCTTATCCATCACCCAACATCACCTTCGTAGAATCTAATCCTTCCTTTGTTCGAGTCAAAGGTGAAGAAGATGATTGACTGATGCATGTAGATCATTTACCATCTCACAGGTCGCAATGCGGGTGTCTCTTCAAATCCATCTGAGATCACGCTCTCCGTGGTTGGAACTGGTATATCCATCACCAGCACAAACGTGACGGGTGGAACCTTCTCTGTGGACCTCCCTGTACCTCTTAACGTGTCCTCTGGAATCCTGACAGTGATGATGACGAATGGACAAGGCAGCCTGAAGAGAAATCTCTACTACACGAGTCCTGTGGAGTCTGTGCAGGCCATACAAGTGAACGGCTCTCAGTCAGTGTCTCAGATCTTCACATCCATCGAGAGCATCGCAGAGAATGCACTGAAGACGAGCGACAGCTTTGAGGTGACGAACAGAGAAGGAGTGTCGGTGTACGCTGCCGTTGTAGATCAGGTGACCTTTTCGTCTCGTCTGTCGGCATCCTAGAAATCGTATTTCACAATGAAATCAATACAAATGAAATCCGAGATAAGTTGATGGAGAATACAGAAGGGAAATGGAACGGTGGGAGGTTTGAACGGGACAGGCACATATTTTATTATTCCATCTACAACCATCCGAGATCTGTTGACTTCAGGAGAGAACACGACAGTGACGGTCATCCTCAGTCACATCACCACCTTACGATTGAACGCTTCGAGCGAAGACGTGACCATGTGAGATGATGAGAGACGTGTCATGTCGCTGATGAGTCGGACAGAGTGGGTGACCTCATCGGTCTCAGTCTCTATCTCAACGGCTCCCATGCCATCGTGACAAACACCAGCGAACGCATCACCATCACTCTACCTCTACCTGTCAACGTCACTGTCGCAGACGGTGAGAGAGAAAGAGAAGAGAGAGAAGTAGAGAGTGAAGAGAAGACAGAGATGAGATGTGTGTACTGGGCAGAAGAGAGCAGAGGCTGGAAGAGAGATGGGTGTGACACAGAGAGAGGACAGAGCAGCATCACATGTCTGTGCTCTCATCTCACAAACTTTACGATCGGTGTGGTCAAGCTGGGGCCGGAGGAACCACCGCAGACGGGTAAGAGTGGTCTTCGGTTGGTTGCCCTCATCGTCATCGTTCCAGTCGTCTTAGGTGAGATTCTCTTTATGTGATGATCGAGATGATGATCGAGATGATGATGGATGATGATCGTGATGATGACAGTGATTGTGGCCATCGCTGTGATCGTAGTGAAGAGAGGAAGGAAGAAAGACATCCTCACTGAATTCCACCTCCAATCATCCAACGTGAGTTCATCACTTTCTCCATCACCAAACACACGAAAATAATCTTTCAACCCATCTTTACATTCTCCGTAGGACATCGAAATCGAGGGGGAAGTCGGAAGAGGAAAACAGAGTGTCGTCTACACTGGAAAGAAATCAGGCACGACCGCGATTGCCATCAAGAAAGTGGAAGGAAGAGCTAGATCAGAGAGCTTGATGAGAGAAGCCATCGGCCTGAAGGAGCTGCATCATCCGAACATCTTGATGTGTCTGGGAGTGTACAGAGAGGCAGAGATGACGTGTCTCGTTGTAGATTACATGGATGGTGGTACCCTGGCTGATGTGAGTCCATTCAGTCGATGTGTTGATCATCATCTTCATTCATCTCTCATCATGATGCCAAATCATTCTGATGTTGAGAAGGTGATGAAGAGAGGAAAATTAGAGGAAGAAGACATTTGTGAAATGTGAGTTGTAGATGACCGATGCCACTGACGAGATGGAAGGATGACTGAGATCGCTGCGGGGCTGAGTTATCTGCACGAGAACGGACACGTTCACGGTAGAATATGTCCACAGAAGGTGTATGTCACCTCTTCACATCACGTCAAGCTGTCAGCCTACGGAAGTGAAAGTCTAGACTACATTCCATCGTACATGGAAAGATACCTCGTGAGTCAGAATGCATAAAGATAGCACCACAAACATCACCATCATCATCAGCATCTCATACCTGACACGAATCAGGCACCAGAAGTCAAAAAGACCGGCAGATCTACCATAGAAGGAGACATGTGAGCACACATCCTCTCCTCCACAACGCTGATCTATTCCACAGATTCTCTTTCGGTATCGTCTTCTCTGACATCAAGAACGAGAGGAAGGTGAGAAGTGACAGAAGCAGAGACATGAGAATCTCTTAAGAGGACGTCTGACACCTTCCACAGCTGAAAAGAGAACAACCCGATGTGTGGAAAGAGGTCATCGATTCATGGTGAGAAGAGAGAAGCGAGATAGAGGATGACACGACGGCAGCACGTCGGTGTCGGCGAAAGATCGGATGAAGATGATGATCGTCGGCCAAAAGTTGAGACCCGTGAGGGAGCACGAGATCTACGTCACACAAGAGGACGAAGGATCTTACCAAGCGTAATATGTGTGGAGATGAGTCATCGTCTGAAATGAATGTCTGTATTAAAATTCTGGTTTGTGTATGATATCCTTGTGTGGTCTTTTGTTCCTCTCGTGACGGAATAAGTCTGTTCTGAGGATGTGAGTGTTGCTGATGTTGACATCACTGAGAAAATTTGTGAATATGCTCAGATATTTATGCTTCCTGAGGAGACAAGAGGAAGAGAGGAGGACACACAAAGGTGGTGCAGCTGCTCGACAATTACAAGTGGCAGTAGTGAGAATAAAACAATGTGAGAGTATGTCAAACGTCAAACAGACATATGTGATAGATGAAAATACAGCATGTGAGATCATCACAGAGAACTGACGAGAGAACAGACTAAGAACATAGACATACACCTGCTCAAAACCTCACCAGGTTGAATGACGCGTTGTTCGTATCTTGTGACATAGATCTGAATTGAGTGCACCTCCATCCTCCCAGCTGCACTGATCACAACTGTCAAGAGCACAGCCGACCCTTCCCCGTGAGGTACTGGAAGATCTTTGATTCTCAATCTCACGCATGGACCAGCTCTGTGTCAACCGTTGATGATGAGCCATAGGAACTGAACTCGATCTTCCTTTTATGTACAACCTCCTTTGCGCCCTGCATCAGGAGGCCAAACCTTTCATTTCTCTCCATTCTTCGCCACGTCCGAGAGATGTTGAGCGGATAACAAGACGTGATGCAGCTCTTCTCTCCTTATCGGCTTCAGCATGACTTCGTCCATTCCAGAGTCAAGGCAACGCTGACGATTCGAAGCCATCGCATCGGCAGTGAGGGCAACAATGGTGGGGCGATGGCCTTTCGGTGAGGCTAACTTTCGAATGAGGCGAGTGGCTTCGATTCCGCCCTGTGGTAGTTTTTAGTCAGAGGAACAGACGGATGATGTGTGAGGTATATAAAAGAAGTACTCATATACAGTAAAAGAGAGCTGATGATCGTATCACTCACGCATTCCGGCATATTGCAGTCCATCAGTATCAGATCGTAGTCCTCACACCTCGCGGCATCCACCGCCTTCTTTCCATTGTCCACCACCAACGGCTCGATCGAATAGCGGCTCAGCATTCTCACGATGACCTTCTGGTTCAACGCGTTGTCCTCTGCCACCATCACCTTCAGATGTACGACCATGTGTTCGTCTGCAGTCGGCAGCTTTGGGCTCAGGCTCTGGCTGACTTGAACGACGGGCCTGACGATCTCGGTGGGCATGATGGACTGTCTCCTCATCTGCCTGAAGAATACAGATAAGAGGTTCCTCTTGCGGTAGGGTTTTCGGATGATGGCATAGACCGATTGGCTGGTGGCGCTCGGGTTGACATTCAAACTCTCGCAGAGCAAGAGAGATGCCCTCGGGTGGTTCTCGGATAGGCGATCGGTGTCTCCCTCCCTCGTCATCTGATCGACGATGATGATCGCCGGAAGTGACTTGTCGTCTCTCAATGCCTCGTCCATCGATACGTACGTTACGCAGTGGTAACCCAGGCGATTGAGCCACCGTGTGAGACCCATCGATTGGTTCACGTTCGCGTCGATGATCATGATGAGAGTGGGTCTCATCGCGTTGAAACGCGTGATGTCTTCCTCCATGAGAGAGATCTGTCTGGCCTCTGTTGTCACGTCACCATGACGTCATCACACGTCACACTCACCCACTACCGAGTCTTCTGGCGTGACGACGGAGCAGGGCAGGGTCAGGTGAAAAGTGGTACCTCTTCCTTCTATCGATTCGAGCCACATACAACCACCCATAGCTTCAACAAACCGCTTCGATATAGAGAGACCTAAGCCGGTGCCTCCCTGTACATCGTGAGATCCCGCGGAAATTTCGACAAGATTTCGACTTACGTAACGTCGGGTGATGGAGGAATCACTCTGTACGAATGGACGGAACATGGTGTGCTTGAATGCCTCGCTGATGCCGATGCCTGTGTCGCGTACGGATATCTGTATGGAAGAGTTGGATGGGTGGAGGCAGCCGTGGACTTGGATCTCGCCTTTCTCGGTGAATTTGATGGCGTTGGATAATAGATTGACTGGAATCGTTGTGAGTTGATGATGTGACGTGTTCGTGTGATGTATGAATGATTTGATGTGATGTGATGAGATGTTGATGTGTTTTGTATATTCGAGTGATGATGATCGGGTGATGTGCGATCATGCAAATGACGCGACATCATCTCGATGTGATGACACGAGAGAAGTTCCTCACCCATGATCTGTCTCAATCTGCCATAATCTGCCACGATCTGAAACCCCGTCGGAATATCTGGCCAGCAGATGACATCCAATCCTTTCTTCGCGCCCTGCAATTTGACCATGTCCATGCTCTCTTCCAATACGCCCTGCACCAACAGAGGCTTCATCTCTAACACCAATTCGTTTGCTTCGATCTATCCTAACCGTCAGCTTCTCTCCTCTACAACCAGCCAATCGTCTCTCTACAACGAGCCGATGTGTCTCCTCACCTTCGAATAGTCCAAGATATCGTTTATGACGTTCAGCAGTTGATCACTGCAGATCCGCCCGATGCTCAAGATCTCCTGATCGCTCTCTCCCAACGAACTCTTCTCGCTGAAATGACACAACGTCTCTATGATGCCACTCAGTGGAGTCCTGATCTCTACTTTCCCATCAATTCTCCACGGATGCTCCACGATTCTTCCCACCGTGGGACATGGTGGAGAGGAATCTGGACTGTCCGATGAGAGCTGCGTCTCTCTGTATGACCTCCTTCTCTAACGCGTGCTTGACTACTTCCAAATTATCGTTCTCGCATTTGATCTCCGTCACATCTGCACACAGTATGGCGTAACGATTGTTCGGCAGCTCGTAGACAGAGCAGATGTACCACATCAGAGTGTACGGATCGTACAGGGCTCTCCTTCCCTTCATGAGATTTTTTGCTTCCACGATGAGGTCGCGGTACATCTTGACGTGCTGTGAATCGACGCCCAGGTCACCTGGTTGGGTCAAAGGTGTAGGTTTCGAACGGGAAACGCACGACTGGTCCGGCCGATGAGGTCATCGTGGGTGATGTTGTAGACTTTAGACAGAGTCTCCTGTGCTCTGCGATTGAGAAGGTGATACCGTATGTGTTCATCAGTGGTCGGTTCCACTTTAAAATCGATTAAAAATTCATCTCATCTCCGCACGCATGAGGTGCTCACCGACAGACATGAGGATGTCATCGGTCAAGTCTAAGACTTGCTTCTGTAGAGCGTTCATGTCTTCCAACCTCTTCGTCTCCGTTACGTCCGTGAAAGTTTGGATGAAGCGGTGGCGATGATCGGGAGAGGGTTCGGTCAACTGACAATGTTCTCCTGTCTCTTTGTGAATTGAATCGACGTAATGGCATTCCATCTTGACCCAGACGACACCTTCGTACACGTGTCAGATGAGATGGATGTCTATGAGATGATGTGTGTGAGATGAAAAATTCAGAAGGACTCACGTTCGTCTATGAGGACTGTGGAATTTACCATTCGAACTGGTTTCGATTGTTTCATGGATGTATACATGTTACCCATCCACCATTGCAAATCGGTCACCTTCCACCCCATCTCTCTCACGCTCCATTTTCCTCGTATGGTCTTGCCTTGAAAGACGGTGAGACACACGTGATGTGTGATGTGATTAACGTCCTCATACCTGACCAGAACTGATCTGCGAAAATCTGTGTATTCGTGCGAACATAGAGGTCCACGATGGTAGAATCCAACTCTGAGACGCACGCTTTGAGCTCTGCCGCATCGATCATTCGAAGGACATCTTGCTGCTCTTCTAAGGGCAGGACCCTCTTTTCCTTTAGAGGTGCGATGTACTTGTGTCCAGTGAGGGCAGTCATGATTCTTCCGTCTGATAGAGGGTGAAACTTGACGTCGATCAGCCATCCTCCGACACGTTCTGTTACGTGATACGTTCGAGACGATGGCGTCTTGTTCGTGTAACAGCTGTTGATTGTGGACAAGAATGATGGCGTCAGCTGTTTTGTTGGGGTGAGAATCGAATCCTCTTCCACGTTGCAGCTGGATTGCGATGAGCTTGATGAAATGAAACGTGTTAAGAGCTCACTCTCCCACTGGAACTGCATATTCGGTTGGATCATCCTTTTCGATGGACAGCATTTTCTTTGCACTCCTATTCACATAGACCATCTTCACCGCATCTGCGCACGTCTTGAAGATCATTATCCCTTGATCTAAGAGATCCACACATTCTTGTGTGAGCTCTCTTTCGTCTCCCTCTTCGAGACTCCTCCGTCGTTTCATGATGCTGCACCCTGCAAATATGGACTCTATCTCTATTGAGCAGCCTGAATTCGACGGATCACTATGACTACTGACAGATCGGATCTTCACCATTGACGAGTTTAGCACGCTTAATACACTAACATCTTCCCGTAAAGACCGCAGAAATACACTACTTCCATTCAGAAGCTTCTGAAATCCCTCGCAAATAGATTCTGTCATCGGCAGGGGTAGCTTTCTTGGAGAAGTTGGTCAGAGGACTCTTCCTCTGAGGGGCGTTCTGCCCGTCCTCCTTTCTAACTTATAAAAATCGTCGCAATCAAAGGTAAGGTGCAATGCATTGCCCTGTCGAGAATCGTGCTTCAACTCTGGTGAGACCACACGAATAATTGAATCAGCCTTAACGAGGGCACAATCGATACGAAGGTACGAGGGATGCGATCTGGACACCGTATGACGGGAAGTTCTCCTGAAGAGGTAGAGAATCCTACTGTTTAGTTTCGTTTCTATATAGTCATCTGACGCCGCCGTCTTGCCTTCTAGGAGATGTCTCGCTCATATGCTGATAGATTAGAGCCAGACACACCCAAAACTGCATTGTGAGTAGGGAGTGCAGAGTACCCGCAGATCATCTTTCACCTCATCAGGTTCAATGCATTACCGAGGCAATGAATGTGACGATGATGGAACCTGAGCTGGAACCGCGAGCTCAACAGAATCTGCGGATCCGCAGAGACGGTGAGTGAAAACTCCTTTCAATCTCTGATGGAGTAAAGGTTTGTTTAGGGAGCCTTGAAGAAGCAACACTCGTCGGGACGACATCCGCGGTACTCGTAAGCCACTCTCCTCTATCGCTGATAGACCTCCGGACAGGCGGAACCTCCTGGCCTCTTTAGGTAACAAGGTGAGGTGGACTGACGATAGGTACACAAGAACGAGCAGAGGCTGCAGAGGAGTACGGGTACAGGTATAATACAGGACAGACGATGAATAAAACATGAATGTTCCAGGATCTTTCATGTGTTCACTTTCGGTGTCATTATACATATGCTAGATATTTGTGCTTTCTGATGCACAAATGGTGGTCAAGCAGCAAGCCCCTGAAGATCAGAGATCAGAAAGCGTGGAGAAGAGCTACGACCGAATCGAAAGAGATCACAATGCTGCCAGTAGTGTGCTCTGCATGATCGTCTGAATTATGCCCAAGCTATTGCTGAGCTTTGTGCGGAACGACCCCGATGATGCATTTTATTCTGAACAACTCTGTCGAACAACATCAAGGTCAGATCATCTTCTTTCCAGAAGAGAAGACAACTGATGTCTGACGGTCTCATCTCCTCCAGTCACGATGTTACAAAAGTCATCTTGCACTTGGCTTTGCAGATCAAATCACCCGACACAAAGAGAAAACAGTTTACCGTCCTTCGCTTGACATGCCAGTTGTGGAAAGACATAGGTGAGACACTCCTAAACCCAATGTATTTGATAGGAAAGAAGTCCCTCTGACGCTCTCAGTGGACAGCTTCACTGATTGTCTCGTCGATGGCGATCTGCTTCTGGCAGTAAAAGGAGGCAAAGTGGAGTCGTTACGGTTTCTGTTGACTCGGGCTGAGTTGGACCCTTCCAGTGAAGACATCAGGCTCCTCTGCAAAGCATCGAAGGGTTACTCGACTGAGACGGTACGGCTACTCTTGAACGATCCTCGGATGGATGTGTCCAAAGAGAACACAGCCATCATAACTGCCGTTGGACATGGTCAAACCAGTACTGTTAAGCTGCTCTTGTCCGACTCACGTGTGGATCCATCAGTAAATGACAATTACGCCATCGGAACTGCAGCCGGTGAGGGCCACAGTGAGATAGTCAGGCTGCTCTTGTCCGATTCACGTGTGGATCCATCAGTATGTGACAATTACGCCATCACAGAGGCAGCCAGAGGGGGCCACAGTGAGGTCGTACGACTGCTCTTGTCCCATCCTCGTGTGGATCCATCAGCAGATGACAATCAAGCCATCAAACACGCAGCCGGTAGAGGCCACAGTGAGATAGTGGGGCTGCTCTTGTCCGATTCACGTGTGGACCCATCAGCAGACAACAATTACGCGATCAGAATAGCAGCAATTGGAGGCCACAGTGAGACTGTCAGGCTGCTTTTGTCCCACCCGTACTCAGATCCTTCGGCAAATGATAATCAGGCCATCAGACTTGCAGCTGGTGAGGGCCACAGTGAGACTGTACGGCTGCTCTTATCTCATCCTCGTGTGGATCCATCAGCATACGACAATCATGCCATCAAATACGCAGCCAGTAAGGGCCACAGTGAGACTGTACGGCTGCTCTTGTCTCATCCTCGTGTGGATCCGTCATCCCAATCTGATGAGGTCATCAGAAGAGCAACTGAGGACGGTTACATTGAGACAGTCCGGTTACTACTGGCCGATAACCGAGTTGATCCAAACAGAAGCAACCTTGTCCTGGCGGCGGCAGCAAGAGGTCACGCTGATGTCGTCGAGCTACTGTTGTCACATCCTCGCGTGGATGTACCTGTGCATCTACATGCAGCCAAGAGAAGAGCGATGGAAGGAGGACACACAAAAGTGGTGGAGCTGCTCGACAATTACAAGGGCAATAGGGAGAATAAAATAATGTGAGAGTATATCAAACGTGAAACGACATGCAGATTCCCATGGTGTCTATTGCATCACCCCGCTGGTCACGTAGTAAAACATTGGGTTATAGAGATGAAATTGCGATTTTGAGAAAATACAGCACGACCCCTTCATCGTCAGGTACAGGGAGATCTTTGATTCTCAATCTCACGCATCAATCAGCTCTAAGTCAGCCGTTTACTAACACGACTCAACGAGCTCTTCACCAGAGGAACTGAATTCGATCTTCCTTTTATGTACAACCTCCTTTGCGCCCTGCGTCAGGAGGCCCAAACCTTTCACTTCTCTCCATTCTTCGCCACGTCCCAGAGATGTTGAGCGGATAACAAGACGTGATGCAGCTCTTCCCTCCTTATCGGCTTCAGCATGACTTCGTCCATTCCAGAGTCGAGGCAACGCTGACGATTCGAAGCCATCGCATCGGCAGTGAGGGCGACAATGGTGGGGCGATGGCCTTTCGGTGAGGCTAACTTTCGAATGAGGCGAGTGGCTTCGATTCCTCCCTGTGGTAGTTTTTAGTCAAGGGAACATGATGATGTGATCTCGACGGATGATGAGGTGAGTAGATGAGGTATATAAAAGATGTACTTATATACAGTAAAAGAGAATGTTGATGGTGGTATGTTAGGTTGTGAGAATCAGCGAAATCACTCACGCATTCTGGCATATTGCAGTCCATCAGTATCAGATCGTACTCCTCACACCTCGCAGCATCCACTGCCTTCTTCCCATTGTCCACTACCAATGGCTCGATCGAATAGCGGCTCAGCATTCTCACGATGACCTTCTGGTTCAACACGTTGTCCTCTGCCACCATCACCTTCAGATGTACGACCATGTGTTCGTCTGCAGTCGGCAGCTTCGGGCTCACACTCTGGCTGACTTTGACGACGGGCCTGACGATCTCTGTGGGCTTGATGGACTGTCTCCTCATCTGCCTGAAGAAGACAGATAAGAGGTTCCTCTTGCGGTAGGGTTTTCGAATGATGGCGTAGACCGATTGGCTGGTGGCGGTCGGGTTGGCATTCAAACTCTCGCAGATCAAGAGAGATGCCCTCGGATGGTTCTCGGATATGTGATCGATGTCTCCCTCCCTCGTCAGCTGATCGACGATGATGATCTCCGGAAGTGACTTGTCGTCTCTCAATGCTTCGTCCATCGATACGTACGTTACGCAGCGGTAACCCAGGCGATGGAGCCACCGTGTGAGACCCATCGATTGGTTCACGTTCGCATCGATGATCATGACGAGCGTGGGTCTCATCGCGTTGAAACGCGTGATGTCTTCTTCCATGAGAGAGATCTGTCTGGCCTCTATTGTCACGTCACCATGACGTCATCACACGTCACACTCACCCACTACCGAGTCTTCTGGCGTGACGACGGAGCAGGGCAGGGTCAGGTGAAAAGTGGTACCTCTTCCTTCTATCGATTCGAGCCACATACAACCACCCATAGCTTCAACAAACCGCTTCGATATAGAGAGACCTAAGCCGGTGCCCCCCTGTACATCGTGAGATCCCACGGAAATTTCGCTGAAATTTCGACTTACGTAACGTCGGGTGATAGAGGAATCACTCTGTACGAACGGACGGAACATGGTGTTCTTGAATGCCTCGCTGATGCCGATGCCTGTGTCGCGTACGGATATCTGAATGGAAGAGTTGGACGGGTGGAGGCAGCCGTGGACTTCGATCTCGCCTCTCTCGGTGAACTTGATGGCGTTGGATAACAGATTGACTGTGATCGTTGTGAGTTGTGACGTATTCATGTGATGAGATGATGTGTTTTGATCATGATCGGGTGATGCGCGATGATGCAAATGACGCGACGTCATCTCGATGTGATGATACGAGAGAAGCCCTCACCCATGATCTGTCTCAATCTGCCATAATCTGCCACGATCTGAAATCCCGTCGGAATATCTGGCCAGCAGATGACATCCAATCCTTTCTTTGCTCCCTGCAATTTGACCATGTCCATGCTCTCTTCTAACACACCCTGCACCAACAGAGGCTTCATCTCTAACACTAATTCGTTTGCTTCGATCTGTCCTCACCGTCAATCCTCTCCTCTACAACGAGCCGTTCGTCTCTCTACAACGAGCCGGTGTGTCTCACCTTCGAGTAGTCCAAGATATCGTTTATGACGTTCAGCAGTTGATCACTGCAGATCCTCCCGATGCTCAAGATCTCCTGATCGCTCTCTCCCAAAGAACTCTTCTCGCTGAAATGACACAACGTCTCTATGATGCCACTCAGTGGTGTCCTGATCTCTGCTTTCCCATCAATTCTCCACGGATGCTCCATGATTCTTCCCACCGTGGGACATTGTGGAGAGGAATCTGGACTGTCCGATGAGTGCTGCATCTCTCTGTATGACCTCCTTCTCTAACGCGTGCTTGACTACTTCCAAATTATCGTTCTCGCATTTGATCTCCGTCACATCTGCACACAGTATGGCGTAACGGTTGTTCGGCAGCTCGTAAACAGAGCAGATGTACCACATCAGAGTGTACGGATCGTACAGAGCTCTCCTTCCCTTCATGAGATTTTTTGCTTCCACGATGAGGTCGCGGTACATCTTGACGTGCTGTGAATCGACGCCCAAGTCACCTGTTTGGGTCAAAGGTGGAGGCCTCGAACGAGAAACGCACGACTGGTCCGACCGATGAGATCATCGTGTGTTAAGTTGTAGACTTTAGACAGAGTCTCTTGTGCTCTGCGATTGAGAAGGTGATACCGTATGTGTTCATCAGTGGTCGGCTCCACTTTAAAATCGATCAAAAACTCATTTCTTCTGCACACGCATGAGCTGCTCACCAACATACATGAGGATGTCATCGGTCAAGTCTAAGACTTGCTTCTGTAGAGCGTTCATGTCTTCCAGCCTCTTCGTCTCCGTTACGNACACAACGTCTCTATGATGCCACTCAGTGGTGTCCTGATCTCTGCTTTCCCATCAATTCTCCACGGATGCTCCATGATTCTTCCCACCGTGGGACATTGTGGAGAGGAATCTGGACTGTCCGATGAGTGCTGCATCTCTCTGTATGACCTCCTTCTCTAACGCGTGCTTGACTACTTCCAAATTATCGTTCTCGCATTTGATCTCCGTCACATCTGCACACAGTATGGCGTAACGGTTGTTCGGCAGCTCGTAAACAGAGCAGATGTACCACATCAGAGTGTACGGATCGTACAGAGCTCTCCTTCCCTTCATGAGATTTTTTGCTTCCACGATGAGGTCGCGGTACATCTTGACGTGCTGTGAATCGACGCCCAAGTCACCTGTTTGGGTCAAAGGTGGAGGCCTCGAACGAGAAACGCACGACTGGTCCGACCGATGAGATCATCGTGTGTTAAGTTGTAGACTTTAGACAGAGTCTCTTGTGCTCTGCGATTGAGAAGGTGATACCGTATGTGTTCATCAGTGGTCGGCTCCACTTTAAAATCGATTAAAAATTCATTTCATCTCCGCATGCATGAGGTGCTCACCGACAGACATGAGGATGTCATCGGTCAAGTCTAAGACTTGCTTCTGTAGAGCGTTCATGTCTTCCAGCCTCTTCGTCTCCGTTACGTCCGTGAAAGTTTGGATGAAGCGATGGCGATGAGCAGGAGAGGGTTCGGTCAGCTGACAATGTTCTCCCGTCTCTTTGTGAATCGAATCGACGTAATGGCATTCCATCTTGACCCAGACGACACCTACGTGACGTGTCAGATGAGACGGATGTCTTTGAGATGATGGATGTGAGATGAAAAATTCAAAAGGGCTCACGTTCGTCTATGAGGACTGTGGAATTTACCATGCGAACTGGTTTCGATTGTTTCATGGATGTATACATGTTACCCATCCACCATTGCAAATCGGTCACCTTCCAGCCCATCTCTCTCACGGACCATTTTCCTCGTATGGCCTTGCCTTGAAAGAAGATGAGACACACGTGTGTGATGTGATTAACCTCCTCATACCTGACCAGAACTGATCTGCGAAAATCTGTGTATTCGTGCGAACAAAGAGGTCCACGATGGTAGAGTCCAACTCGGAGACGCACGCTTTGAGCTCTGCCGCATCGATCATTCGAAGGACATCTTGCTGCTCTTCTAAGGGCAGGACCCTCTTTTCCTTTAGAGGTGCGATGTACTTGTGTCCAGTGAGGGCAGTCATGATTCTTCCGTCTGATAGAGGGTGAAACTTGACGTCGATCAGCCATCCTCCGACACGTTCTGTTACGTGATACGTTCGAGACGATGGCGTCTTGTTCGTGTAACAGCTGTTGATTGTGGACAAGAATGATGGCGTCAGCTGTTTTGTTGGGGTGAGAATCGAATCCTCTTCCACGTTGCAGCTGGATTGCGATGAGCTTGATGAAATGAAACGTGTTAAGAGCTCACTCTCCCACTGGAACTGCATATTCGGTTGGATCATCCTTTTCGATGGACAGCATTTTCTTTGCACTCCTATTCACATAGACCATCTTCACCGCATCTGCGCACGTCTTGAAGATCATTATCCCTTGATCTAAGAGATCCACACATTCTTGTGTGAGCTCTCTTTCGTCTCCCTCTTCGAGACTCCTCCGTCGTTTCATGATGATGCTGCCGGCTGCCGTTGCACCCTGCAAATATGGACTCTATCTCTATTGAGCAGCCTGAATTCAACGGATCATATCAACTACATACAGATCGAATCTACACACTCTGACAGGTCCAACACTTATCACGTAATCTCTTCCCTCAGAGGCGGCCCAGCCCATTGACAGAAGACTTACGGCTCACATCCATCTCATCCCATCATCATCATAGAAGGTAGGTGTCTCGTGAGGCCCATCCATGTCTCTCAAAACCTTTCAACGATATAAGAGGAGCTTTCGTTTATTCTTGGATGATTCTTCCCTCCGTCACGTTTCCCTTGACTTCAGGAACAGCGTTGAAGATCTCCAAATATTCGAGGACTTCCTTCAATTCAGAGGCCCTGCGCTCTTCGTCCCACTTTAGAGTGTCTCCCATCAGCTTGACGACCCTGGGGGCGACTCTCTTACCGACCTGGACGTCCTCTCAGTTGATTTTTCTTTTGTGATGTGATGGAATGTGACGTGATGGAATGTGATGGAACGTGATGTGATGGTGTGAGTCGATGTGATGTGATTTCATGTGATGATGTTCGCATGCGAACACGACCCACCTCAGAATCGAGGAAGGCGAGACGCAGACGACGAGAGATGAGATCTCTCGCGTTCACGGCATACTCCTCTTGGCATGCGTAGACGACCTGTCGTCTCATCAGCCTCCTCCATCATCATCACGATGAAGACGAGACGAAATAAAATGAAATAAAATGCTGACCTCGGCCTCGATGTAAGGATAGTTGTTTGCCAGACGGTCTCCGTATTTCTGTTGAGCGAGCTGAGCAACTCTCAGAGATCTCGTTCCGTACGAATGACTCAGGTGTTGGGCGACGTCAGAAGGGAATTTGGCCGATACAACCTGTGATCATCAGTCGTCACGATCGCGATCGCACACGATGGTGATCGCATCCATCATCTCGCACGATGCGATCGTCATCACGCGATCACCATCGTGTCGTCTCCATCATGATCTCATCACCTGTCCATCACGAGTCGTCTTCTGTCTCCTGTAGTTTTGTGTGATCACCGTAAAGAAGGCGGGCTCCCACTTCTCTCCTCCAATCATCGGTATCTTCTTCGTCAGGCAGGGTCCGGCCTTGTCCTTCAGACCTCCGACCTCCACCGCCTTATCTACAACGTCTTGTGCCATCCTGCGGTACGTCGTCCATTTGCCGCCGGCAATGGTGACGAGACCGCTGTCGCTGGTGTCGATCACGTGATCTCTAGAGGCAGAGGCGGTGCTCGTTGCCTTGGGATCTTTTGCGAGAGGACGGATACCGCTCCAGGCGGCTTGAACGTCTTGTCTTCTCACCTGTGAAGGTGAATCAAACGAGATTATTTTTTTGCGAATTTTGTTCGGGGTGTGGGATTTGGATCGTTGTAGATGGATGAAATTTCGAGTGGAATTCGGCTCACTTGTACGGAGAGGTAATCAGACAGGGCCTCGAGGATGAACTCGACTTCGTCATCGTGAGGCTTGGGGTTGTGTGTGATCTCTACGGAAGAGTCAGTTGTTCCGGCGATGGTGTATCCCTGCCATGGCAACATGAAGACTACACGGCCGTCGGCCGTTTTTGGGACGATGAGGCCGGTGGTGTTGGGGGAATAGTAGTTGGGCAGCATGACCTGAAGGTTTTAATCGATTTTAATGTGAGAAATTGGGACTCACGTGGACACCGCTGGAGGGGAGGATGATGTTCTGTACTTCGGGGTCGTCCATCTTTCTGATGCTGTCTATCATGACATCAGCTCATCATCATCATCACGATCGTGATCACGACCATGTGCTTCATGACACATCATCGTACAACATGTCTTTCACGCCGACGCATATCGTGAAGAGATATTTCACCTGAGAAGGGACCAGTAGCATTGATGACAACCTTGGCGGCAACGTTCCACTCGTCTCCAGTTTGGGTGTCGCGAACTTTAGCTCCGTTGACTTTTCCGTCGGCTCCCTTCAGCAGGGCGGTGACCTGAAATTTCACTCAGTTTTCATCGAAGTTTTTGTGGGGGAAATTTCGGGGAAATCTCCCACCTCGACGTGGTTGGCAACGTCGGCACCCTTCGCGGCGGCGGTGAGGGCAAGAGAGACGTTCATTCTGGCATCGTCCATTTGTCCATCAAAGTAGACGACCTGTCTCACGTTTCAGATGATGATCATCGCGATGATGATGATGTGGATGAGATGACGCATGGTCGTGTGATGGAGAAGACGTGTGAGTGATCGATGATGACTATAGTGATCATGCCATCGTGATGAATGTGATGATGATCGCGATGATGATCATCAGGATGGAGTGGATGAAACTCACAGATCCCTTCAGGCCCTCCTGAGCCAACATAGGGAACTGTCTTCCAGATTCTCTCTGCGACAAAAAGTGAGACCAACCGATGTTCTGACTTCCCGCCAAAAGATCGTACAGCTTGAGTCCCACCCAATAGTAGGGGATCTCCCAGTAACTCGCGGAAATCTCAGTGAAATTTCGAGTTACGTACGCACTTGTAGCAGGGGGTCATGATGGGTAAGGGGTGGGTCAGGTGAGGTGCTGCGTCTAAGAAGAGTTGACGTTCGTGGAGGGCCTCGAAGACGAGGGAGAGGGCACCCTTGTCCAATTGCATGACTGCCTTTTGAAGGTATCTAAAGTGGGTCAGATGGCGATTTTACGATTCGATGAAGGTGATCGTGATGGGATGATGAAGGGGATGGGTGATTCGATCATGTTGTTGATGGACATCCACTGGACGTGAAGATGATGGAGGTGATGAAATTTGAATTACCGGACTCCTCCGTGAATGAGCTTCGTTGAGCGACTGGATGTTCCAGCGGCGAAATCATCTCTCTCTGGACGTCGCCATCAGACACACCATGCGGATGTCTTCGACTCACCTACGAGGGCTGTCTTCAATCCTCTCGTCGTGGCATCCTGCATCATCGTCAGATCACGATCACATAACGAAATCATATCTAATCGAAGGAGGTAGAAGGCAACGGTGAGATCAAGAGAGAAGAGGGAAAAGAAGAGAGACTTACGAGAGCTGCGCCTGTACCGGAGGCACCTCCTCCAATGACGAGGACGTCATACTCTTTACCCGACTTGAGTTTCTCGATCTGTGCGTCTCTCTTTGGCAGCTGAACGAACTTTTCTCTCGCACCAGGGAATCTATCTCCATCAATTTCGAACGTTCACATCATCGCACACGATAGAGGTTGAAATCATCTATGACAGGTCACCTGGCCTTAGCCAACCCCTTGCTACGAAGGTTGTTGGTTTGGTAAATATCATACAACAGGTAACCGCCGACACCTGCACCTACCACCGTTCCGTACTTGATGACTCGCTGGACCTTGGTAAACATGGTCACGTCTCTCTTTGTCCTCTAATGTGCTGCCTGCCGGAGAATTCTCCCTTCTCGGGTTCCCGGAGGTGAGAAAAGGAATCAATTTTCCGCCCTGCATTTTGATATCATTAGCGGAAGAATCCGTGTAGCATCTCTTCTCAAGCATCGCTGTGGGAACACATCGCGAGTGAGATGTCTTCTGACCAGATCATATACATAGACCCAGCATCAGCGAGTCTCTTCCGTTCTTGACGCCAGGATCCTGGCGACGTCGTTGACATCCATGTTACGATCATGATTTAGCAGCTGATGTAATCTAGTTCTCACACGGAGTGATAAAACAGTCTTCTGACATCTGATGCAAATGATGAGAAAGACACAGATGGATGAGATGAAACTGTTAAACATACAGGACATATAAGTGGCTGAGACTGATATAAAACTGATCGTTGAGGCAGAATGAGAAACATAGCAGGCAATGCCAGCGGTTGAGATATCGATCTTTCACATGATGCATCGCAGTGCTTGTGATGTGCATGTTTTATTCTTACAGGTGCTTGTGTCTATTGTTTCGATCCCAAGCGATAGAGGAACCTGACCACATCGACCAGAGTGATGATGCCCAAGACTGTCCTGTACTCTCCACAGTCCACCTCCTTCTTTCAGTCGTCGAACGCATGCGTCTCGATGATGTCGATGATGTAGAAGATGAAGTACGATGATGTCGATGATGTAGAAGATGAAGTACGATGATGTTGATGACGATGTGTGACGATGTTGATGATGTTCACCTGATCACCGACCATAGGCACGACGGGTAGATGTCTAAACTTTCCCTTCAGCATGACATCGAGACACTTTCCGATCTTCTCTGCGGGGGAGACGACGACCACCTGCCCTCCATCAGCTTCATGATGTGACGTTAAGACATGTCACCTTCGAAGTCATGACTTCTTCGATGGTTGTAGTGCGGGATGCCTGAGACGTTTCAGCCGAAACAATAAAATGAAATAAAATCGAAACGAAGGGGAGACACCCCACAAACAATAAAACGAAATAAAATCGAACGCATTTTCACCTTCTCCTGCAACCTGACTCGATGTAGATAGTCACGCTCCGTAAAGATTCCCGCCAAAGTCTGCCCCTCCAAGACGAACACCGCACCGATTCTGTGCTTCTCCATCAACTCGAGCGCCTTCAGAACTGAATCGGAAGACTGAACGAAACACTCTTCAGAGGACACTCTTCCCAGTTGATTGAAGACGTCCTCGACAGTGTCGGGGTCTGCAAGGGTGAGGGGGGGAGGGTGGTGTCGTCTCACTCTTGTCGAGTTGAAGGTCGGTGGCTAGGAATCCGGCGTTGACCATGTGTTCGGCTACGTCACGGACGGACATCATTCCCACGAGGCTACCGTCTTGACCTGTCGTGATGAGTGATCGCGATCGAGATGCAGGATGATGATCGGGGTGCATGTGTGATGGGTCGATAGGCATGAATGATCGAGCGTGATGCATGAGATGATCGACGTGCGGAGATGGGTGATCGATCTTGGAGGCACGAGTGATCGAAGTGATGGATGGATCGCTCACCCACGATGGGCAGGTGACGGATGATCTTCTTGATCATGAGATCGGCACACTGATCGAGGGTCGTGTCAGGTTTGACCTATCCATTCGAATCAGTCATTGCGCGTGATGATCGTCCAGAGAACATGATGATGATGACAACGAACGACACACGTGACAGACATAAAGATTCACTCACCGTGCTGAGTTGGTACTCTGTGACTTCCTTGATGGGAGTCTTCTGACTGTCTCTTCCCTTGAGAATCAACTTGGTCATGTAATCTCTCTCGGTGAAGATGCCACGGGGCTGATCGATCCATCAGACGATATGATTCCAATGCAACCTCCATCACCTTTCCTTTGGCCGAGACGACGACCGCTCCGATGTCGTGATCGCTCATGGCTTTCACGGCTTCGTAGACAGTCTGGTTCTCATCGACGATGACCACCGTGTTCTTTCCCTTCTTGTCCAACATCTCCTGGACGGTGACGGACTTGAGAAGGTTCTGGAGGGTCTCTCCTCTCTTCTCCTGGAAACTGGGTTTGACATCCTGCACGAGGTCAATCATACACATCAGAATGAAATGAATGTCGTCCACGGGAGAGAGGAGACGATCGAATGGATGTCTCTCTTCACCTTTCCAGCCTGAGCCGCGTTGAAATGAGAGGGTTTCGCTTCGGATGCAAACTTGTGTTGGGCTTCCGAAGTGGTCCATTTCATATGAGAAGTCGAGAAAGAGCGACTGGAACACATGTGAGTGAGAAGAAGCGTTTGTGAGGGACTCACGATACATGAGTGGGTCGAGGAAGAAGAGAACGAGTTCTTCCGATAGAGATGGATCGGATCACTTGATTGATGTTTCTGAAGCTCATTGCGTCGTGCGTTAGCTCTGGATACAAAATGAGTGACGTCATAGACATCTCTCCATGTGGAGAGATTGAGAGAGTGGGATCGATCGACTCACAATATGATTACAGAGGAGCTCTTGTCGTTACTTTGTGTGTGAGGATGTGTTCCCTCCGCTTCACAATTTGTTTTCAACTTGAAGATTTCGCATTCAGATACCCCTATCAAATGAGCCGCAGTCACATGGCTTGTGTGCATATAAGAGTCACGTCTATCTACAGGATAGAGTGTGTCTATCCATACATGCAGTACCTGTTTGCACGTTCCTCTGGTGTTCGAAAGGAACATGATGTTGTGGTGTGTCACTAACATCCTCGCTGTACATCACAGTTGAAGGAAGACTGAACAGAAGAATCAAATTTGCGGCATTCGTGTGATTTATGAGTCGGATTCAGTGGTGATCCTCTGGTGTATCGTGATGGTTAGGTGAGAATACAGAATACATTTCGTTCAAAAAAGTTTCATCCAGCTGTCGATTTCGCTTGTATCGGTGCCTGCTGGTTGGTGGAAGCAAACGTCCCCGCTGTCCGTGATGGTGACGATCATATTGATCGCCATTATACCGTCGCGGGCTGTCATAAGGCCTTCTGTCGAAGGATTTTGCCATTGTGTTGGTGGCTGTGAAAAGTGAGACCGTGATGTCATATGTGAACCTCACCTGCACCTCTAAAGACAATCGATTCAGTTTGTTTGCGTTCTCGATCGTTCCCTTGTGATTTTGAACATCGAGCGTTACACTCTCTCCTCTATATGATCCATCAGCCTCAACTGACACAAATGCGTGAGATCTGTAAAGTCATCACCTTCTGGCGGTCATAGAACCTCTCGCGGAGCTGACATCTTCTTCAGAGGCAGCTGATATGAAACAACCTCCCGTCGATGTCAGAGATAATCTGAATCTTCCAACCGAAGAGGGAGTCACTGGTGAGCTCGTTTCCAAAGCTTTTCCGTCCACAGGCGTAATGACAAACTTTCCATCGGTCGATGTGGCGATGTTTAGACCAGCTTCGAGCGATGAATAAGACCGACAAGCGACTAATCCTTGCTTGGTTGGCTTCAGCATGATGAGTCTGTGGTGCTGAACCTTTTGTGGAGGCTGTGGTTTGGAGAGAACACGCGGAATAATCAGGGGTAGTAGTCCTTAAGGACGCGGTCCACTTTGGTGGAGTGCATCGGGTTTAAAATATCTTTTTATCTTTTTAATCGTGTGAAGGCAATATTCATACACCCTTTATACAAGATGACTCTGATGTCGCGATCACTTGCACTTGTGTTGACCTTCCCCTCTCCACTGCTCTTTGTCTTCGATTCTGAAACCAGATTTGGACCCGGCGGCTCGTCGTGCAGAACTTTGTGGCCAGCTCTTCTCTCTCATCGTGTGAAGGATAGGCGGTCCTCTTGTACACACGGTCAAGCTCTTCTTGTTCCTTCGGCGTGAATTTTCTTATGCGACGGAACTCTGAAGAGGATGTGAGTCGTGATGATCGTCATTATCGTAGAGGTGATGGAGATGCACGTTCACCTCTCGTCGTCTGTGTGTCTTTGGAGATGTCGGATCCTATATAGAAGAAGACGTGGTTGGTACGATTCGAGTGGACGATGCTGTGGGTCTTCTCCTCGTTGGACGCATCGGTCAGCAGCTGTGCGATGTTCATGATCGTGTGTGTGTTGACTCTGTACGCCTGCGTTCTTGTGTGTTCAGGGAGAGTCTGTCATACTTCCGTGGAATGCGGAGTTAAAACCATAAAGGATAAATAGCCGACGTCCTCCTTAAAGAGGAATTTTCAATGACTTCGGCCGCATCATTCTCAACACCCCGTGCCTGATCCATCAACGTAGATTCATTCTCTATCATTTCCACATATCCATGGTGATCGGCCGCACGGTTGATACGCCTGAGAGCTATTCTACACAATAGGGATCATGTTTTATTCCTTTCAGCAGAAGTGTTCTGGACCGGTGGAGCTGCTTCCTTCTCTCTCTCCCAAATCCACTTTGATGGTTCTGTGAAAGACCTTGTGGTGACGCATCAGCCACGGTCGCACCATCACGATCACCTCCATCATCATGGTCCAACAGACTCCAGAGAGGGCGGCATCGTAGCGGCCTTTACTGAGTTCATCGCGAATGAAAGCGTGCTGGGCGTGGGCTGGTTCGAACCAGGAGAAGGTGACGCCGGCATCATGCAGGGCCTTCCTGATCTGATCTCTACCTGCTGCGGGGACGTGTGTGTCCTTGTGTTTTGTCAATCGCCGACATGATGATGTTCATTGTGATGACGATCGATCGAATCATTGTGATTTGTCATCTCGAACCTGTTTGCCAAAGATCATGACGAGCTCTCCACGGATGTCTGAGACTCGATCCAACGAGTCGTCCTTCTTTCCTCTCCCCAACGTGTGGCTATGTATGTCGGTGGCAAAGTAACAACATGCAGCATGCACTCGGCGATCGAAGGCCGCACGAAAGGCCAAATGTCCACCGAGGCACATGCCGGTAGCTCCGATCCTTCCAGTGCAAGTGGGAAGTGATAAGAGGGTGTCGATCTGTGATGGTCAATGTGCATTCGATGGAATTTGATGCCGACCGTGAGTTTAGCGTCTTCATCGTAAGCGGCGAGCTCTTTCTCGATCTTGTATCGGTTTCCTCTGTCGGTTCCATCGTTGTCGTACGGCAGGGGATCAGATGGTTCGAATTCGTGAAACGAGCTGGGTGCGGCACAGATGAAACCTTTTAGACATTGTTGAGATGGGTGATGATTTGATATCAATCATGTCACCGTTAGAGGCGATCTGTCTGGCAAATCTGGCCACTGGGCCAGTCACTTGATAAATCTCAGAGAATACAACTACACCAGGGAATCTTCCTCGATCAATACGTGTTGCGATCTCGTCATCACCTCGCATTCGGGTAGCCAGGTATGGTAGGATGAAATAGAAAGATTCGCATGGGACCTGAAGAGGTCTGAACATCCACATGGCTCTCCTTGATCAACATGACGCGTCTTGGATTGGAATAAAAACACGTTTCTCCTCATTTTTTCGTCACAAAGTTTTGCGTTGCGAGGTGAGACTCGACACACCATCCAAACAGCTATCACTGATAGCAACGATAAAGGTGGAAGTCTTTGCGTGGTGCTTATTTCATTACTTTGACTTTATATTCCAGACACCAGCAGGCATCGTACGCTGTTCTTCACTTGGTGACTTCCATCGTGCGGCCCATGCGAATAATTACCTTTCTTTTTCACTCGGTACGATAACGCAAAATCACCATGGATACTCGTCTTCTTAACGCGCTTTTTTAAAAAGGTAAATAATCGCTTGGGCCGCACAATAGTACCCAAGACTGGTGGTCTGCAGCCGTCATAGAGGTGAGTGTGACTTCAAGAAGTCTGAACTAGACCTTCCACGATGAGAAGTCTGGTGGTACCTCAC
Source organism: Planoprotostelium fungivorum (assembly GCA_003024175.1). NCBI lineage: Eukaryota > Evosea > Variosea > Cavosteliida > Cavosteliaceae > Planoprotostelium > Planoprotostelium fungivorum. The sequence continues at coordinate 63,685 of MDYQ01000133.1, forward strand.
GATATTGTCGAATCACAATAAATCATCAAGCGATCAGGGATTTCGCACTTTTTTTTGGGAATCTGATCATGTCAACGAAAGAGGTACTCGTCGCATTAGGTTTGAGCGTTGCATCGTTTGGTTTGGGATGGCAATACGCGAAGAGGACAAAGTCAGAAGATAAGGTGAATCACATCACCACATCTATTATCATCTCCTGATCAGCTCAGAAAGTAGAGAAGAAAGAAGAGGAAGAGGAAGAAGAAGAATACTCTGACGATGAATATTCTGACGACGATGATTTCGAGTATATAGAATGTGGGTTCAAATCGATCGACTCGTCACATGCATTGACCATACCTAGCTGAAGATGAAGATGACAACGAAGAATACATTCCCCACAAGATGGTCAGTTTTCGTCTCCTCCGATCGAATTAATCGTCTCACAGCTCTTCATCGTGAGAACTGATTTGAAGATGGGAGCGGGAAAAGTTGCAGCACAAGTCGGTCATGCCACGCTGGGAGGTTACAAGAGAGCCATCCAGAGTGAGATCATTGACCCTTTGAACACGACCAAGATCACCTTTCATCACTCGTGCAAACACACAAATATCTACATCATCATCTCGTTAGATCATCACCTTGGTCTTCCATCCAAAAGTCGAACTCATCTTCGCATTAGAAAACAGAGGGGCAGTCAAGATGTGGTCGTCTGGTGGCCAAGCTAAGATCGCCGTCAAGGTTCAATCTGAAGCGGAAATGTACACGTCATCTTTTACATCTCACTCATCGACATCGACCACATCATCGACATGATCTGACAGATTCCACGTCTGTCTTCCACTTATTCAATCAGGCTTGCCATTCGAGACAAAGCGGAAGAACTAGGTATCTCTCATTACATCGTCATGGATGCAGGCCGAACGCAAGTTGCATCAGGCTCAAAGACGGTGATGGCCCTCGGTCCGGGTGAAACACGAACAATTTAGACTTTGTTCTGAAACGAGAGGACAGACTCAGTAGAGAAGATCGACTCGATCACGAGACATCTCAAGTTGTTGTGATGAGATGATGGACGTGATGAGAGGTAGAAATAAAGAGGGTGTCGATGCTTCGTATTGGAATGATTTGAGTCTTTCTTCTCTTCCCTCTCTTGATTCCAAACACCTCCACGCATCACGTCCCCCTTTTGTCTCTTGATGTGTTGACGTGATCGGCTGATCATCTCACCTGATCAGATACTGGCACGTCTGTTCTTCTCTGTGAATCAGGTGTTGTATCTATCCATCGATCTACGACGCCGTCTTCGAAGGCTTAGCATGTCCACCATAGATCGATGATGATCTCGAACATCACGATGATGTGGTATCGGGAACGCGAAGGCTGAGTTCAGGGATGCTCTGCAATACATCTGAGACGGACATATTTGCTGCAAATATGGAACGATGTATGACCTTATACACCGTGAAGAAAATATTCGAACTGGTGACGATTAGGTCACGTGTCGTGTAAACCGATGACTTCAATTTGCGTTTCAATTTCACATCATGGTGGACACTCTTCAGACAGATTCTTCTTTATACATTTCAGTATCCCTGGCTACCGAGATAGTTCTTCATGTCGTCCTTCTTCAATTTGTTCTCTGCAGTTGAGTTGATGCCCTGGTCCTTGCTGAACTCGGCGGGTTCATCAAATCTGGCGACGCCTTCAGGGTCAGCTGCCATCTTCTGCTGTACCTTCTGAACCTACATGATGTTCAGTCATTACTTTGTACAATGCATCGTCATACATTGGTGCCGGCCAACATCTCGTCGGTGTTATACTTCCCCTCGACCTTAGAGAAATCGACTGATCCTGCTCCTGCTGAAGACATTGCGTTTGTTGTTAGTGTGTTGGTGTGTTGTTGTGTGTTCGTGTTGTGTGTTGGACAGTGGGGCAGCTCTGCACCCGTAAGATCGATTTTCGAGGAGAAACTTGCTGGTTAGCTGTCTGTGGCTTCTCTTACGTGCGCCTCACGTGCTGGTCACGCCCTCTGATTGTCTTTGTAGATCTGATTTTGTGAGACATTTGGATTTTTGCGCACGCAAATGGGTTTTGCTCTCCGAAGATGTCTTCTTCCGATTATATGGCCCTGTTTTCCACAACGGACCATTCGGCGGATCTCAAGAGGTCCATGCATGTACCGTGCAGTAGTCTGCTATGTGATAGAGCCTGCGGGAGATGCAGAGGGAGAAGGAGGTTGTACATGAAAGATCAAATTCAGCACATCTAGTGAAGAACTCATCGGGTCTTGTTGGACCAGCGCGGTATCGACACCACTGTGCTGATCCTCCGTGGTGGATTGCTGACTTGGAGCGAGTTGATGCTTCATGATGACGAATCTCGGGAGAGTGGAAATGAGATGATCTGATCTCGACGATTCTCTGGCATCATGCCACGATGATTCAGTCTGATCCGCAGAGTAACACTGGCCCGCCGTCCACGAGACAATGTTGATCGTGAACACGAAAAGAGATCATCTTTCAATGATGATGGAACAGATGAGAACACATGATATGGATCAGTCCTCTCGTGTATTTGAAGACGCGTCACAGCTTGCCTTCTCTTCTTTCATTCCCTCCTCCATCTCTTGTTTCCGTCGTGCTTCTGCCTCCAACAGATAGTCCCGCTCCCTCTTATTTAATCCTCTCTGTCTCCTGTTACTGAACCACACGTTCACCTGTTGAAAAGTAAGGAGACAGAAATTAAATTTTTCATCAGAGTTCATCGTCTTCGAACATGGTGCATCATGATGATCCTCACTTGTTTGGCAGAGAACCCTGAACGCTTCGCAAGCTCTTCCTTCTGTGCCTTATCTGGCATTGGATTCTGTGAAAAAGCGCGGATCAAGATGCCATCATCTCCATCTCCCAAGTCTTTCCTCTATCCTCATCAGATGAACAAGTTCGACACATGCTTCGTGTGACGATATTAGAATGTGTGGTGTTAAGATGTTACATCACCGTGATGTGTCGTACCTTGGTGAGGTTTCTTGGCATACCCAACTTGTCTCGCAGGCGGTTTGCAGTCATGCTGATCATCTCGGTGGAACCACCTGTCTCCCTCTTGATTTTTTCTCTGAGTTCTCGCTTCATCCTCTTTGCATTGTTACTCTCGATCAGCCATTCTTCGATGAGTTTTTCCAATAGATCGACGTTGACTTCTTCTCCTCCAGAAGTTCGTCGCCTCTTGTGAGCTTTCCCCTCTTGTGTCTCTTCATCATCTGATTCGGAATATTCATCAGAGCCTGATCTGAAAATGGTCAATGAAATCGTTGGATGAAAAAGAAAACGCACGCGGACTCGTCGTCTACCGTGATTCTGATACTGTTCGGGTAGTTGTTCGTGTGAATCCCCGAGGGTGTTGTCATCCGTATGGGTCGATTCAAGATTGCATCGTCCATCGTGACGTGGTGTGGAGACGAGGCGACTTGCTCAGGAGACGTCGGTTCTAATTGCGAATCGTCAACATATAGACGTAGTACACACCAACAACTCACCGTCGTCCGCGGGTGCGCCCCCTGCAGAGAATTCTTCTCTCATTTCAACCATAGAACGAAGATCGTCCGCCGAACCCTCCACATTGGAATGGACAATCTGTTTATGAGAAGGCGCAGACGGCTCGTACAGAGTCTTTCGTAAAGCTTCCCAATTCGAGAGGCGAGCGTAAGTGAGCCATTGGACGATCTTCAACTCTTCTGCCTCTCTCACGAGGGGAATGATTTGATCGATGAATCCCGCATCAGAACCCTCTATGGATTGTTGTGTGGTGATCAGCTCTATCAGCTGACACCTCTTCTCTTGGCCACCGGCCATTGATGATGTGCGTCACTTTCAATTCCACTCGCTCTCTTTTTCTGACTCGTAACGGTTTGGAGACCTCAACATCGCTGCTATTAGCAGCACAAATTTTTCACTGGCATGGTGGATGTTGGATGTATAGATCTCTTATCATTTGCGATCTCACTGAACTGCTGAATCACTTGTTTCTTCTCATCACAAGAATATTAACTTCTCGTTTTGTCGTCACACGTGTACCAAACTCTAAAGCTCACACATCATGAATGTTACAGCTGTAAGAGACGATAATAAAGAAGAGAAGACAAGAGAGAGCTTCTGCTTCTGTGAAGTTTTCAAAGAAATGAAACTTTATCGTTGTCATGAGAAAAACTTCTCGGCCCGTAGAGATATCTCACTCCTCACCTGACCCTCATCTTTGAAGGCCAGCACCTCATTTCCTCCTTTCGCATCGTCTTTAAGAGGTAACGTCATGTCTAAAAAAGTGGGAACACCTGGCTGGCCCGTCTTCTTTAACATCAATGATGGATATGTGGAGGCGCTCGTCAGAGGATTCCGCTCTGGCATCCTGTCCACGGGAGACTACAACAACCTCACCCAATGCGAGACTTTAGAGGGTGAGCGGAGTCAGCGCTTGTCAAGCCCATCGGTTCACATTCTAATAGATATGAAAATGCATCTGGGTACCACTGACTACGGAGATTTCTTGTCTCAGGAGAGCTCACCTATTCACACGACGACCATTGCGGAGCGTTGCACAGACAAGATGGTCAAGGAGTTCAACCATCTACGTTCTCAGTCTGTGGAGCCACTCTCCACCTTCCTCGACTACATCTCGTGAGTCGATGGACCTCTTTGTCATTCTCATGTTGACGTCAGTTACCAATACATGATCGACAACATTGTACTTTTGATCACGGGTACCCTCCACGAGAGAGAACTGTCCGAATTGCTGGACAAGTGCCACCCCCTCGGTGTTTTCGAATCCATGGCCGTCCTCAGGTTAATTATCTCCTACACATGTTCCATCGTCCAGATACACTCACTCTTCATGGCGTATCATCCATCCCTCTCTCTCGTCCGTCATATTCGTCTCTGCATCTTCCATTGACTCCATATCCAGCACCGCCCAGAACATGTCCGATCTCTACATCTACCTCGTCGACACACCTCTCGCACCTTACATCCACGGTGTTCTCTCCGAGGAGGACCTCGACGAGATGAACATTGAAATCATCCGAAACACATTATACAAGGCTTACCTCGAGGACTTTTACAAGTTCTGCACGGAGCAGCTCGGAGGCGAGACCGGTCGCATCATGAAGGACATCCTGGAGTTTGAGGCCGATCGTCGTGCCATCAACATCACCATCAATTCTTTTGGAACTGAGTTGACCAAGGACGATAGACAGAAGCTTTACCCCACGTTCGGTCTCTTAAACCCCGAGGGTTTGATTCGTCTGGCTCGTGCGGATGATCTCGAGCAGGTCAGACAAGCTATGGAGCCCTACACCGTGCGTATTTTATTCTATTTTATTTTCTCATCCGTCATCACCGACATCATGGTGTTCGTCCTCTTAACGAAAGATTGACTCCTCCCAGGTCTACCGTGGCATCTTCAGCGACAACGTCGGCCAGGCCGAATCTTCTCTCGAGGACTCTTTTTTCAAGAGAGAAGTTGCCCTGAACAAGGAAGCCTTTGAGACGCAGTTTGGCTACGGAGTTTTCTACGCCTACATCAAGCTGAAGGAACAAGAGATCAGAAACATCGTTTGGATCGCAGAGTGTGTTCAGGTGAGGTGGATAGAGGGCCCACGGGAAACTCATGATGTTTGCAGCAAGACCAGAAGCAGAAGATCTCTCAGTACGTTCCCATCTTTTAAAAGGACGAATAAAATAATGGATATATCAGCGTGTCTATATCGTAGCCCCCACTTGTTTGTCATGCAGTTGATGATCTCATGCACATTCCAGATGGAGCACCTAGTGGGGTGCATCATCATCCAGAGATGATGAGAGAAGACGTTGCTGTGAATCATGATGTCCACAGATGATGTAGAGATTTTGATTCGAATAGTTGTTGATCGATGGGGAGCGAAGGTTCACGTGATATCAAATCGTCTACAGAAGATAGGTGTTCACATCACGTTGACATCATCTGATCACGATAGATGCTCACGGAAGCGCCACTACACTCACTAACGTTCGTCACGGAGAAGACATTCGAGATCATGATCTGCAGCTGTGGGATCATCGTGAGCGTGCTACCTCTTTCGCATCGTAACCTTTGAACACAGCTCCATTTCTCGTCTGAGATGGAGAATGAATTTGGTTGGTGATCAAATTCAAGTTCCAACCCATCCAACAAAATCGTACAACAGGGAGCAACGCGTCTCACGAACTGGTTGGACAAACACTTCACCATCATCAATAACTCAGCTCTCTCGTCCATTCGAGGCAAATGGCCCATCTTCCTGTGGAGGACCGAGAGCTTCATCCACTTCACCCTCTACAAGGACGGATACATCTACCACCTCCATCCTAGCTGCCAGTTTCAGCGGATCAGCTTCCAGGCTTACAGAGCGGATCCAGCTTTTGAGGGCCATCAGCTTCACGTGGTCTTACTCCCTAAGGATGCCCCCCACAGTCCCTCCAGGTAGGACTGTTGTATAAACCGAATACTAAAGCATACAGAGATCGACTTCGCGATGGGAATGTGAAATGGACGAATGAGGTGAACTGTCTGGCCTTCTGTTTGAAGTCTTTGGACGTGTCACATGACCCAGCACTCATCAACCTCGATCTGTGGAATGGGGTCTTCAATCCGGAAATTTTTGGGGCAATAGTCCTCGGTTTGGCCACTATCGAATTCCTGGGAGCTATCGTGCGTAAGACTAAAAAGATGAGCACGGTTCTTCTTCCAACATGGTCTTCTGTAATCAACCCGTCTCTTTGTAGATGATGCCCGATCATCGGGTCTTTCGTCCGTGTTATAATTCGTCATGTCGGTCGATCCCAAACTCCTCTTCGCCTTCATCAACGGTGTCTATAAAGGTCACTACGAGAAAGATGCGGAGATCACATTGGATTTCTTGAAGGAGCAGATCTTCTCGGATGACGATTCGGTCACCATTGAAGGTGAGAGAGTGATAGGTGGATATCTATAGATGTTCAATGCATGTGACAGTATTGGAAGACCTCAGAGATAGAGTTCTTCGTGTCTTGAAGGAGGCAGCCAAACACGACTGGGATTTACCTAATCTGGAGACATACATTCAAGAGGAGGTGAGTCACAGCTTTTGAAGATGCAGATATGTGAAGGAGAATGCAAATCATCCCATATAACTCATCACTGATGCACGACAGGGATTGCTAGGAAAGCAAGAGACCGACGCAGTCATTAAATTGTGGAAACTCAGAAAGAACGATGTGTGTCTGTCCAATGTATCTTATCTTACCTCCATCAGATCCACGAAGTCGTATACAAGGACAGTCGATACAATAACTCCTTCGAAAAGATCTCATGGAGGATCGATTCGAAAGTCAAGACGAGACATTCGACCCAAGATTACAATGAACTGTTCTCCATCGTCGAATTGTTATCGAAAGACACACAAGGGAAAGACAAGGTGAGACTGTTCGACGACTCGAAGGGTGACCTTGAGAAAGGTCATGCGTTTCGAGATGAATCGAGAAGAGCTGTCTGGCATCGTGTCACAGATCGAACAGATAGAAGCCCATTTGAACAGTTTTACGGGACAATAAAGAACATGACACATCGTCTCGTACATGATCGATGCGTGATACATGGCATGCCGACAACAGACGCACAAGATGATATCACCCTCCAATGTCCTCTGAATCGCCACGCTGATCTCTCAGATCGATTTACGAAGGTCAGATAGTTTCGCATCCACATCGACGTCATGTTTGGTTTCATCAAGAGGTTTTGGACCGGGATGCATACACAGAATGAATCCTGGTTTGTACTAAGAGAAACCCAAGGCATTGACGAGGTGAACCACGGTGAGTAATGGACCTTCCACGAGAGAGACAGACAATTCTGTAATACGATCAGGTATGCTTACGATGATGTGAGGTTGGGTGATTGAGTGGGAGTGCATCGCGGTTAAGAGCGTGCACCATGTCTACAGCGTCTTCCCTTCTCTGTCTCCGTCCCATTGGTCAAAGAGGGTTCTAATGGAGCACTTTTCGCTGAGATCCGCGAGATAAACAGCTCCTTTCAATTTCTCCTTCCTTTCTGCTTGTGGTCAGAGACATCATCACAATGGGGCTGGATCGCGACATCACATCGTTTAACCGTCTATGACGACGCTTTGTACAAGTACACTACAAAGACATTCACGACCCTGCCAACAGAATCGTAAAACTGACCCAGGAGTACGAGTGTGTCTGGTGGGCCTTGGTTTCATTAATAATATCTATAAAAAAAGGTCTGACCGAACACAAGAGCGACGAGAGAAAAAAAAAGTCTTATTGACATACCTCACATCAGAGGCACGGGGGGTGCTAAGTCACCTGATCGTCTAAAGACCTCGCCTCATGGAAGGTCAATCGAACGATTATCCATATCGTATCTCCGAAAATTCTTACAATGCAAACGCTTTACCCTCTCTGTCTCAGATGGGATATCACAACATCAATCACTCGCGGATGTTATCCGCAGCCATTCAGACAACACCTTCACCCAAAGACATGGATGTTATGACTATCGCAACATCCACGGAAGCATTTCGCAACGCTCAAGAGGTTCCATCTTCTCAGACAACAGTGTCAGGTTGTCAGATTTACTTCATTTTCAACGATTGCAAGTTCGACGAGCCCTCCCATCCCAACAAGATACACATTGCAAAGAGGACGCCGACGGTGAAGGATTTTGCCTCCCTTTTGAAGACAGTCTTTCACATCACAGCACCTATGGGCTTCTCCTGGGTGTCCACAAACGAGAATGACACAAACACTTTCGAAGAGACCGAACAGAGTTCTATAGCGATCCCAGTCAATTCGAGATCTGCAATCATCTACATCAAAACTCTTCCACAAGGTGGGGACCCATTTGAAAAATGATCGACATTGACCATCGACAGCTGCCATTTCTATCCAACGCGAAACCTTTGATAATAACAGTACCGTTCAATCGCAAGAAGAAGAAGAACACAGCGAGCCATCACCGACAGCGGCGTCACCCTCTCTCGCCAACATCGTTCCATCAGAGGTCATCCTCTTTCCATCCCATGCATCACCTCGATCCACCTCTTCACCTCTCCATCATCTCATTTACTCTTCATCACCCCACACTCCCGCACCCTCATTCCACATCACATTGCATCGCATGCTGATCCCATCACAGATCTCAGAGCTACTGCGCTCTCTACCTCTTCCCCTGGACGTCATCCAGTTGATAGAGAGTAAACCACTGGACAGAGAGTCGTTGAGAGAGATCAACGATCAGTCGCTGAAACAATACGGAGTCAACAATTTAGAATGTAGGGCGGCTCTACTGCAGGCCATACAACAATTTAAATACAAGAGGGGAACGAAGAGAGGATTAGACGCGAAGGAGTCCGTGATAGAGTCTCCGCAGAGTGAGTTACATTTAAGACATCACTCGACCTCTCTGACGTTGTTGTCTCCACGTGTGATCCATTCTCCACTCTTTCAAATTTCGACCGAAAGATATTCGATCTACATCTCTTTCGAATGTTTTCAAGAGAAAAATATTTCTTTCGAAAATCTTCTCTCTTTTCATACAAAAATGCATGTGTCTAGAAAAAGTGAGGGACCCATTTTAACATTCGACCAGAGAGAAAGAAAAAGATCAACCAGTACAAATTCAAAGACCTGGACATCCTAATCAATTCTCCCAATATTCCAATATCCGTGGGACACGTCATCTGTTGTAGAGAGAGCCCTGGCTGCTACGGTGTCATCGTGTACAAGGGTGAAAAGCACTGTATCGAGTACGAAATACCACAGGACAAGGGAGAGCTGGGAGGCGCGGGGAGGAAGAGACTGGCGACACTGTCGAGGTTCTATAAGGTGAGGACGTCATGATCATGATCGTCGCATCACCATCGCTCACCATCACGATCTTCATCCAGAACTCATCACGATCACGATGATCGATCACCATCACACATGATTCATCACACACATCATCATGATATCAGGTCACCATCCCTCTTTCATCATGGTCCCCACGATCATCCTCCTTTCATCATCATCATCACCATCACCATCTCCTTCATCATGGACCGTCATTATCATCACCAACACCATCTCCTTCATCATGGACCGACATCACCATCGATCGACATCACCATCACCATCACCATCGATCGACATCACCCTCATCATCATCCATTGACATCATCATCATCCATTGACATCATCATCAGGAAGTCACGGGCAACAGCCTCCTCGAAAAAGGAGACAGCTGGAACAACATCGTATTCTTCAACCACTCAGCCTACCGCTCCGCCTACCCCGACGACGACATCACTGACGTCTTATCTCTACCTCCGAAATATCTCACCACCCTTGAGGACATCAGGAAGAGCGTCAAGGGTCCGAAGAAGGCCGTCTCGGCCTTCCTCTACTTCTGCAACGAACACAGGAACATCACGACGTCTACAAACAGCCCGGACTTTCCAAAGGTGGTGGGAGAGATGTGGAGGGGCCTGTCAGAGGAGAGTAAGAGGGTGGGTGTCGTTGTCATGGAGGGGGCTGATGGTGGTAGAAATACAGGATCATGGAAGCGCAAGATAAGATCAGGTTCCAGCAGGAGAAGGTGAGATTTAGATGTTTCTTCACGTGTTGATGTTTGTCTCTGTTTCGTGGTTTACATCATCAACTTTTCATCGATGACATTTCTCTTCATCTTTTTTTCATACTTTTGTCATTCTGACTTCCAAATTTACATTTTAAACCTTTTCATCGATGAAAGATTCTCCATGTTTCTTTAAATTATTTTATTATCTTTTATTTCTTTTCATTCGATTGAAACAATCGTAGGCTTTATGGGAGTCCGGACTCTCCGTTCCAGAGTCTGCGGTGGACCTCAAATCTGCGAATGCGAACGAGCTACCCATACAACCAGACTCACCCGACAGACTACCACCACTGACGACTCTACCGATCACGAGCAACGCCGTTTTTTCCCGCGCAAATCAAGATTTGAATCGCATGGACTACGGCCGCATATCAGAGGTGATTTGTTATATGGATTTATTTCATTTTATTCTATCCGATGACTGATGAAGGGAGTAGATGACTTATGGGTACCTACCTTACAGCCAAGAGGGACAGTCACCCTCTCATCTGCATCAGCAGCAGCAGCAACCTTATCTGAGACATCACATGATGAGCTCATCATCACAAGATGCAAATCTCTACTGATAAATATTTTTGTGTAACCTCGTATACCACACATCACCCGGGGACGTCTCCATTTCTCCTCCTTCACGTCATCTTACCGCGTCTCTACGGTAACAATACGTGAAGCTACGACCTTTCGAAGCAAGAAACTCCGGCTCTGTAGCAACTCCACGGTCAGCTCTTCGCTCGAATATCTAAAGCATCGACCTCACCCAACGGTGTGGCTTCCAAAGCGAGAAAAGAAGAAGAAACACGAACGTTATTAATACGATTCAGAAGAAGGAAGGACCTTTAGATTGCATCTAAACTCCGTGGAGTTATGAAGCTGAACACCACTGAAGCTTTATTTCTGATTGACAGAGCGCATTTTCAACGCGTGACCGATTTTCACTGGATTCTCTGCAACAGATCTCCATCCAGGACCGGTTAGCTTTATCAGAGTAGAATAGAACCCGAGTCCTGCGAGATGTACGCATCGGTCATCATCTTGCTGATCACCTACGGGATAGAGCTCCTGTTCGGTGTATTCCTCATCGCTTTAGCTTATTGGTCGGACATCAGTGAAGAAGGAAAAGACAAGGCAAGGTTGCAGCTTCTACTCACTGGAGTTTCAGACATCTTCTCAGCCATTCTCATGTTCGTGAAGGTGATGGATTCTGAGATGCATTCCATCATCGGATGCTGATAAGATCAGGCCAGACAGGTTTATTCGGGTGACAATTCAGCGGAACTACTCTACTTGCAGTGGGGAGTTTGTACACCTCTGATGATCATCGTTCTCTGTGTCTTGTGTCACCTTCCTTGGGAGACGACTGTAACGCTAGCTTTATTGGATGCCGTGATGATCTTGTGAGAATCACCATCGGATCATAGATCTAACGCTCGATAGCTGTGGATATCTCGGATCGGTCACTCCCGAAGCACCTTGGAAATTCACCTACTTTGCGATGGGATCTGTGATCTTTGTCTCTTTATGGTCTGTGATGTTGTGGGGGGTGTGTAGATCTTCTTTCCACACCGGCTGCTTTCAATTGACACCTGACGCAGAGATTCATCGCGAATAGAAAGGGTCTGACGACGTCAACTGAGAGCTCTTTATCTTTGAAGCTCATCATCTTGACCATCGGCTCGTGGGCCTTCTATCCTCTCTTCTGGTTGATCGAGGAGCTGCAATTCATCTCGGACACCTACACTTTAGACATCATCCATTCGGCGTTGTCCATCTGTGCCAAGATCATCTTCAGTCTGGTGCTGGCTTGGTACCGCTCAGCTGTGGGGCAAGCTTACGGGCCACTATCTTATCTGTTCAAAGTGCTGTACCACAACAGAGCGTACAGCTCGAAAGTCACCCCCATGGACATCCCTCTCACGAGTTGATAAATGTATTTATTGAACGGATCAGTCATCTCACAAGTAACATGAGAGTGCCTTCTATATGTGCAGATGCTGGAAGTGAATTCGCAAGCAAGCACACGATGTGGAGTACGACATCAACCGGGTCGGGCGATCATTTCGATCATGATCGACATTCAAAAATTTCGAACTCTTTATGGTACAACTCGAACAATTCTACACGCTCTCCTTCTGTCCAGAAGTCTCCTGCGTCTGTATGATGACTTCTTCTCTCGCCTTCTCTTCTTCCGCGATGCCGCCTGCCTCCTTCTCTTCCATTGGTGCCTGTGATGGACGGCTCATCATCTTGTTCAACGCTTCTTCTGCTTCCGTCGCATATTTGGACATGCCTCTGATCTTGCTTCCGTATAAATAAAAGATGATGGGTGCAGGGATGCACGCCAGGGCTAAGAATGCAGGAATAGAGGAGGCCCAGTGAATACCCAGATTGGCATACATAGAGGACGTGAAGAGCGCTGTTGTGACGATGAGAAGACATTTCGTGACGATGATGATGGTAATGATCGCATGAGGAATAAAATGAAATAAAAGAGAAGGGATGATTTCGACTCACGAAAAGCCATTCCAAACAGCGACCTCAGCACCGAATTCGCCGCCAGAACACTGGATCCATTCAGTCCCATCTCATCATCACCATCTCACCTCGCCGCGTAGATGACATACGTGTCGATGAGATAGTTCATCACGGCCAAGAAGACTAACACCATTCCAAAGCCGAACGGTGCGCCAGCGGCGACGGGTGAGATCCAATGGATAGAAGGACTATTCGTCCACGCGAACCAGAACAAACCCACAGGTAAGAAGAAAGAGGCCACGATGGCAGACGGCAGCCTCTCCTCTGGTGGTGCTCTACCCCCCAGTCGATCTACAACCTGCCTGAAGTCATTTGGGGGTCACGTGTGGGGTCTCACCTTCGAGTAACGGATGTTCTCGAAGACGGTGTAGACGATAGCAAAGAGCATTCCAACGAGGACGCCTAAGAAGGCGAGGCCACCGATGCCGGGGGACCAACCTCTTTTCTGTTGAAAGACGATGGGATAAGCGGCGAAAAGCATGTATAATATACTGAGAGGGGTGTCAGATTGGGATGAGATTGGATGATGGAAAGAGATCGGATGATGCGATGTGTACGATGACGTCACGATGTGATGAAAGGATTTGACTGGGTGTGAGACTGATGTTCACAGATGATGTGATGTGAGATGTTCACCCGTAAGCGATGGCCATGTAGATGCTCATCAGTAACACGATGGGCTCTTTGAATAAGAGAATCCAAGGCCGGCTGAGAGAAATCTTGAACAGTTGAGAATATTTCAACTTCTTCTGTGCCTCAAACTTTGAAACGTAGTGCAGACCAGTGTCTTGGGAGAGCATGAGGGCCCTCTTACGCAATAGGACGGGGGCATACGTCTCAGGATATAAGAAGAATCCGACGATCGTGATGACTCCAGAGAAGATGGCCATGACACCTGAAGATGGAGTCAGACCCGTCCGATGGTGATCTCGAAGGTGATGTTTCATCACGATGTAGATGATGATCGATGGAGGTGTGAATGATACTGACCTTCTATCCACCTCCATCCTATGGTCTGTCCTACGAATCCTCCTACGATAGGACCTAGGGCGGGACCCATGAATGGAGCAGCTGCAAAGACACATGTGGCGAGACCTCTCTGTTTGGCGGGGAAACAGTCTGCTATGGTTCCTCCAGCCTGCAACAACGATGAGCTCGTTCGAAATGACGAGATCGGTTCGATCGTGATGGATGTATGATGAAGTAGATCACATTGGTGAGAGGAGAAGAGCCGACGGCTCCGGCGAAGAAACGTAAGACGAGGAGAGTGTCTATGTTCTGAGCTCCGCACGCTCCCGCGTTGAAAGCGGTGAGGATGATGTACGTCACGATGAACAGCAACCTTCTTCCAAAGATCTAAAGAAGATGAGACGGATGAAGGTGAGAGAACACAATAGAGGTGATCCTCACCTCTGACAGAGGAGCCCACAATAATGGTCCAACTGCAAATCCTAAAACAAAGAGGGACACTCCCAACACAAACTTGATCTGAGTGGTTCCAAAGTCATGAATGATCTCTCTGGCTCCTCCGCTCTGCGATCGATGATTAAGAGGCGGACGATTATCATTGTACGCACATATGCTGAAGAGCAGAAGGTGACAGCGAGTGTGGCGATGGCCACGAAGATACACAGAGCCCATCGGTAGAAGGCAGTCCATCCCATTGGATTCTCGGCATCATCCGGCAGCCAATCCACAACATATGGAGATTCCATCGTCCCTTTCCCTGGGTACTTGTGATCTTTGATCTTCTGATAATCTGTCGTCTGTCGTCTCCAAGGCCAGACCTTCAAGGTCCTATCTACATCATTCGGACGGAAAGACTCCTTTGGCAGGGGTACAGATACCATCTCCGTGTCCAGCTGCACCATGTTGCGGTTGACGATGAGAGAGGCGGCAGTGTTGTGAGGTCCTCAGGCTGGACACCCATCATCGGAGACGGAGGTCCTCCGCAGCAGCTTCCGCTGTCGGCCGGAGAATTACTCATATTTTCCGGGTCAGGCTGCCTTGTGAAACTGTAGGCTCTCTGTGATGCCATTCAGTATCATAACTACGGTATCACTATGTTCATCTTCTGTGGGATGCACGCTTCACCAGCTTCGAATAATGACAAAGTTTCTCATGATTGCATGACGCAATTGAGCGCATCACGTGATCCCACGGCCCATTCTCCATGGTGACTGCAATATCCTACAACTGCCACTTTACCCACCCCTCCCTCGTGGTAAAACAACCTCTCATAGTATCGAATCGTTTAAGACAATCCTACGCAGCAGCTGTTTCAGTTTGCCTCCTCCAAGGCAGGTTGTTGATTGGCGCAAAGAATTGTAGTTCTCGTGTTTTCGCTTATTTTTACGGTCTCCCTCGCACACATCCGGTTCCCCACAGATGGAGAGATTTCAACAGGACATTGTGTCTCATGTGAACTCGCTCATAGACCATTGTCAAGAGGCTAAGCTCTCCTCTAAACCTGACGTCGCTACGAAGGTAACATAACATATCATCGTCTATAACGTCGTTGTTGAGCTGAGAAGGTGGAGACGGCGATCAACATGGTTCAGCATATTCTATCCGAATTCAGTCAATCTCTCGAAGGTGTCCAATTGCGAACCATTTTTGAGCCAAGTTGACTCTGTCTCAGACATACCCAACGGTATCAGATGGGATGGGGAGAGATTGAAGAGTACCTCAGCCAATGTAGAGAAAATGGTCGAACATCTCGCCGCCATCGGGCTGGCCGTCGTTCAGAGCACAGATCTAGAGCTATCGGCTCGTATAACGAAAGCGTGAGAATCACCCTCTCACGAGACATACATGATCCTGATGGAATGTGAAACAGGAAGGAGGCCGTTCACTTGAACCTAACCCTCTATAATGATTTTTTGGAGAAGTCGATACAGAGGAAGATGAATGCCGATAGAAATCTCGCTGCATCCATTCCGCCCACCATGATCTTTGGATCTACGGGAAGTTTAGACCTCAGTGGAAGTAACTCGGTGTGTCCATCGGATGCGACGCGTGATGTCTGATGGAGATGCAGGATATGCCCGAGGTCTTCAGTCCATACAAGTACTTCTGGGCGTTCATGGATTCAAATAGACAGAGTGAGCCCGCCAAAATTCTGCGTTTGAATTTCGAATGTGACTGATGAACAGATGTGCCCCTCCCCCCACCATCAGATCGCGATGAGGTGCGTCTCTGAATTTCAAAGATGGAGGAGAACGAAGTGAATATAGAACTGAACGGAAGAACAGGTCGTCACACATCTGGACACCTTCTCTCCTTGGGTCTGCGATTACTTATGTGAGAGAACATGACTCATCCTCTTCATCGCGATGACGTTGACATCTTCCTTCTATCGATGCATTCCATTCGTCCAAACGAAGGAGGCTCATGACATTTATTCGAAGAAAATGTTTCTACGATGTTCTATCTACAACGAGCCATAGTCTCATCTACAATAGCCAGAGAACACGAGGCCCAAATAGAAGCCCAGGCGACAGCGGTCCGTCTAAAAGCAACGCTCGACTCCGAGCGGGTCGAATTCCACGACTGGAAGATCAGGTTCGAATTTCGAATCTCCCGCCAAAATTCTCACCCCTTCAGGACTCTCATGTCGTTCCGTCATGCGCTGACGAACAAAGTCAATTCACCGGGAGAAGACACAGAGGCCATTTTAAAGAGGCTGCAAGCAACGGTAGCTCTCAGAGACGTTGAAATCGCGGAGGATCAAGAGAAGATGGTCGTATTGGAACGAGCGGTGAGTTTTTGGCGGGAAAAGATTCTCG
>MDYQ01000134.1:0-78693 GCA_003024175.1 Planoprotostelium fungivorum
CGTTGACCGTTGACCGATCGAAACTGACTCGTTGTAGTGGCTGAGAAAGACCAATTGTTTGGGATTCAAGATCTCCGAACTCATCGTGGTGGGCGATTCTGCAGGTGGTAACCTGGCAACGGCCATGTGCTACAAATGCACGACAGAAGGTCAGTTCACATCCCATGATATCATGATTCTTTTTACGACGTCATGACAAAACTCATGACAACATCGTCTGACGTCATGACAAGATATCATTGCCCCGGACGCACTGGTACTTCATTATCCAGCCTTGGACTTGTCCAACACGCCACACGCTTCACGAGTTCTATTTATGGATGACCCCGTCGTACCATTTCCCGCCGTAACCGTGAGTTTTCTCGGAGTTTTCTGCAGATTCTCAAACGCGTACAGAAGTGCAGAGATGCCTACCTGGGCCCGACGGAGGAGCTGGACAGTGATCTATATTTAGATCCATTCGTCTCGCCATCATTTGGGACGGACAAGATGATTCAGGGACTCCCAAATTCCGTTCACATTTACGCTGCAGAGTATGACCCCTTAGCTGACGAGGCCATCCATTTTGCGGGTGAGATTTCCCGTCATTTCGAATACACAACATCGATATTTTGGGAGAGGACGGAGAGACTGACGAAATGGACAGAGAGGCTGATGAATGCGAAGAAGGAAGTGCACTTTGGATGTCATCAGAACATGCCTCATGGCTATCTCACCCTGGCGAGGTACACACCAGATGCCGTCAAGTTGGTGCAAGATCATGGACATATGTTGGCAGAAATTGTACAGTCTCTCAGGAAGAAGGCGCAGACTGCGTCGTGAATATAATCTTGTTCATCTGTCTTCCATCTTCTTTCTCATGTATCACTCCTCTCGCAATTCTGCGTTCAACTGGCAACACCGACCGAACATGTGACGATCCGGTACGAGGATCTTCTAAAGTGGATGATTCTGTTGCGTAGGAGACCTCTCGAGTGGAGAAAACAGAAGATGATGGCGACATGATGCTCGATATCGATCACCAAATTTCTGGACAGATTGGCTGTATAGACCGGTCATACGATTGAGATCGGGGACGATCATAACGTGTAGTGACGGTGCAGATTCCAGCGGTGTCTTATTGTATGTTAACCTGGGTGAATCAGATGAAATAGAGATCCATGTCCTTGCGGATGCGAAAACCTTCCCAGTAGAACTATTGTCCATTGCAGTGTTCCGAAGACCAATTGATTGGAACGTCCTAGCGCTCGGGTGGTCAGAATTCGTGACGTTTCGCCCCTCCCCCTTTCTAACTAGGAGAAATCGCAATCGACCGATCGCGAGTAGAGATAGGATGCGATCTTGGGGATTTTATTCGTCTCTTCCAATGAGATCACAGCTGATAATATTCACCAAAGACTCACTATCGTCACAGCAGCACGCGGCTGCATTGTCTTGAATGAGTACCTGCCCTCTCTTGATGTAATTGGATCGCGCAGCCCGTTGGACAAAGGCAAGGAAGTCCTCGGCGGTGTTACTGCCCTCACGGTAATCGAAGGTCACGGGCACTGAAGATTTTAACGTAGTCAACAGGGTAATCGAGATGATTTGCCGAGATGCATTCAATCGACGAGAATGGCAGGTTTACCACAAGCAGATACCGCCCTCAAGACTAGAATCCCTTCGGCGGATCAGCATTTGTTTGGCTCTATTTGCCTCACCGGGGAGAAATGAGCTTCATCTAGAAAGCAGAGGATAGTCGGATCAGGATCTTCAGTGAGGATTGAGCAAACTTGAACAAACGAAGGTCGTTTCCAGGTGGTTCCATCTCCCAAACATCCTTCTGATGAAATCGACAGATATGTTTCGACTCATGCAAAGAGTGGCCCGTAACGCCTCCAATTTGAAGGCCGGGTACTCGTTCAAGATACCTTAAAGTTGTTTGGTGGCACAGAGGAAGGAATGTGCATCACTGTACCAAGCCCTCATTAGGACAGATGAGATCACGAAGACGTGCCATCTCATTTGCTCTGTTTCCCTCTCAGTCCTTATATGTGAGATAATTCTTCTCCTTATCTTGCAAGATGGCCCCGTTTCTTCTTACTCTTCACTCACCAACCGCAGGAACATCTTGGTTGTTACTGCAATTGAATCCTCCGCATCTTCTCTCAAGGACAAATCATTTGGCAGAAACCACAGCAAACACCAGATGAACAAAAACAAAGAGGTAAACCATCTTATACATCAATTCATCTAACCAATGATAGGATTCCCACCCCATAACTCACTGCTCTTTGGCTCAAAGTGGACAGTCTACAAGTCCCTTGTCCCTGGAACCCAGCCTCAACCAATGCTGGAGCATGTGATGAACCTCCAGGCCATCATGGAGCTTCTTGGGGACAAGAAGATGACCCTCCACATGTATTAATAGATCACATTTGTGGTGATTTGTCACCACACAAAATTTGTAGATTCTTCTGTGTCTATTTTTCTACAAGATTTCTGAATGCACATGTTTCTTTTGCATTGTTCACGCCAAAATGTATACTTAATGTTGAGTGTGAGGAACAAGTGTTTGCTAACAGACACCATGAGGGAAAGAGCAATGAATTGATACCTCATTTCTGGAGGCTGCTCAGGAGCTGACAATAGAAGAAGTATGTGGTTATGATGTCTACATTTCAAAGACACTGCTATTATGTATGGATATACACAACAAGCCTTGGAATTTGCTAAATAGTAGCGTAATATGGACTTTTCTCAAGTTGGGCATTGTTTTTGTGACCCGTGTGACATACCATTGGAATCAGCGCATCTCAGAGAGTCAGCATCAGGTCAGAAGGTATGACGTGCGTTAAAAAATTTAACGCACATGGGCACTTATCACAACTTGGGGAGGGCGCCAGGTCATTGATGACACTTCACCCAGGTACAAAAACACATGGGCTACCCAAAAATGGTTTCAGATTTTTCTTCCGGACTGTCATAACAGAGAAAAGTGACAATGTACGCCTGAAAAATAGCGTAGGTGAGAATCTCCGGGATCATATCTCATTTATGGAGGGTGCCAGGTCAGTTTCCTCATTTCCATGGGTAGATGTACACAAGAACTACAAGGAAATGTAGACTAAACCACCGTCCAACCGTTACCATCAGATAAAGGCCCGCGTGCGTTGAATTTTTTAACGCACATAACCATATGCATCATTTTTGTGAACTAGCACATATACCATTGGAATCAGCGCAGTTTACTGAGTCAGAAACAGGTCAGAAAAGTAGTGGTTTCTCGCCCAGAGGCCATTTCAGGCTTCACGGCTCTATCCCAGTTGTGCATCTGTAAGGAAAACAATTTCCTTTTATCCTCATGTCTGTGTCATGCAAGAGGCTAGGAGCTGAGGAGGCCCTTCCCCACAGTAGTTTTACTACTAGATGGACTTAACTGATCAATTATTTTGTTATAATCAACAAATCATCCCCCATCAATCTTTTTTATACTTGGACAGCATTCCAGTTCCCAGGCTCTTTGATATTTGGTCACTCACATCAAGCAAAAAATTTGTGAATGAGAAATAAAGAAACAATAAGGGGCAGGAAGGTTCAGTAGTTATCATTGTCCATTTCCACAAACCATAAAAGAGTTGGCCATCTCAAGCTCTCACAGACACAAAAGGTGATCATCACAGTTGCATCATCTGTGTGAGATACACTGATGGTTTATGTCATTCTCTTCCTCAGCAATTCAATCTCCAAGTGAATCTCTGTTGCTTCTTCCACAATCAATCTTTCTTGCCTCCTCACTTCATTCAACTGCACCTCATCACTCCTTCTCTCACACCTTCCTCCTCACCTTTCTCTCCTGAATCTTCCTCATGCACATGGTGTGCATCTCTTCTAAGACACACAATTGTTCCATGCTCATGGTGTCTAAATCAATGTTTAACATGTTGTTAGCAGTGATACCCAGGGGCTCTGCTTGTTCGTGTAACCTCCACACCAATTCGTCCAAGGTGACTGATGATGAGATAGAAGGTGAGGCCATTGATGTCTGTGTGACAATTGATTGAGGTGTGGCAAGTGGGCAACTCCAAGCATTCATTTGCGCCGCATGGGGTGGTGAGGGGGCGGTTTGGCTCGTTGTAGTTGGAATTCCAGCAGATTTCTCTGCACCAATTGTGGACGAGATAGGTCGCGTGGTAGGTGATGTCTTCTTTGAAATTTCCACAATGTCCCTCTTGACTGTCTTGTGTGAGAGAGGAATTGAAGAGTACGAACCGTTGGGGTTCTTCTTCGTGGTCAATCGAGTTGCGGGAGTGATCCGATCTTCTTTATTGGTGGTGGAATGCATCGATGATTGTGTGACTGGTTTCTCCTCTGACTCCTCTTGCCTCTGTTCTTTCTTTTCTTCGATCACTTTCTTCTCTTCTATCCTCTTCTCTTCCCCTACAGCTACATCTACCAAAAATAAATATCTGTGCATCATGATGATTTCTCGTTTCGAAATATATCTACCTCTCTTCGGTTCTACTTTGCTCAACTTCTTCTTGTTGTTTGGCTTCGTCTTCTTCTCTTGGAACTCTCCCTTGACGCTCTTCAGCAATAACTTCCTCTCTCTCTCCATGCGTTCTTGAATAACGTCCTTGCACTTCTGCTCCCCTTCACTCATCGCTCTCCACATCGTTCTCACCCCACTCTGACACATCTGGCCGGCTTGTCTTCCCTTGTTGTCTTTTATGAAAACGTCTGCACCACCATCGAGTAATAATTTGACTACGTGAGGATGATCTGCACACGTCGATCACCCACAGAGAATGATAAACAAAAAACTGGCTCTCACCTTGCTTCGTGGCACACAATAGTGGACTCATTCCTGCTTGGCTTCTGTGATTCACGTTGGCTCCCGATTTCAGCAGTTCTTCTGCACACTACAGATGCCGATGAGATGTCGTTCAGATCGTGAAGAAGGTCACCTCGAGAGAGCCAGACATGCAGGCGTACATGAGTGGAGTGTCGCCTTGTTTGTTCATCTGGTCAACCAGGTTGATGTGAATGTCTAACAGCATCTTCACCACTGGATGATGTCACGATCGTGTGAAGGTGGATGATCTCATCACCTGGAACGTTACCGGTCAGGGCGGCGTACATGAGAACAGTGTTTCCGTTGTCGGTTCTGATGTCATTAGCATGAAGGTGGTGTTGGTGATGATCACCTCGCATCAATCTTGGATCCCTTTCTGAGGAGAGTGGAGAAGACCAGCGGATCTGGATTATAACACGCGATCATCAGAGCTGATGATTGCATCAGACAATAGAACCAGGGGACACTCACGTGTGAGAGATCTCAATCGATGCTCGACTCTACCAGCGTCTTCTTCGATCATCTTTTCTAATTCCTCCTTCGTTCCCTGAATCATCAATGAGTAAAAATGAGAACAAGATGATCAAACCTCTTCAAGAACTGCCTGAAACTGTTCCTCCCATGGGTCTAACGTCACCTGACCTGGCTGCTGTGATGCATCCATCCCGCCTTGTAGATGATTAGATCCGGTTCACAGAAAGTGATGTAATTTCCAGCCACAACGCAACAAACGCCACACGCAAACATCGGCGAGGTCGTCATAAACAAAAACTCTTCAGATGGTCTTCAGACAGCATAACAACCTCACCGAGGTGGGAGATCACTTCCTCTGGGGAGGCATCGCAACCATGGCTTGCTTCTCTCTCATCTTCTTCCTCCAATCTGCAAGAGCAACGCATGCGCTCGTCAGGGGCTATGCCTTGAAGCATGCCATCGCTTGCGTCATCGCCGCCCTCTCCTACTTCCTTATGAGTCACCAAGTGGGTATGTTCAGAAAGGACACCGGCAGGGCTTGGTTCTATCTGAGGTGAGTTCAGATCGTCTAAACCGATCTATTTTGAAAATGGACGCTGATATTCTCTAGATATCTCGAGTACGCCATCACCACCCCACTTCTCATGTACGACTTTGCCAATCTATCTCAGGCAGGTACTTTCACCTCCGGCCTCGTTCTTCTCTTGACAGAAGGTATCGTCCTCGCCACCTTCTACGCCGGATCTCTCCAAGACAGAACTTTCATGTGGAGGTACATCCTCTCCCATCCATTTCCATTAACATCTGACATCGACTCAGAATCTTCGCCGGCATCTGTTTCGCAGGTGTCTTCCTGGCCTACCTCATCCTCGTCGAGTGTCGTCCAGCCAACAAGGCTTGGACTGGTCTCACCAATGCCAAGGGTGTCCTCTTCATTGCCATGTTCATCGTCTACGCTCTCGGTTGGGGACTCTCTGAGGGAGGACAACTCATTCCCGTCGACTTCACTCACTTGTGGTGAGTTGGACAGGATGCATTATATGGACGTCAACTGATGATGTAAACAGGTTTGTCATCGCAGATAACATCGCCAGATGTTTCTTGGGTGCCCTCTTCATCTGGATCACTCACAATGTCATGCAGGAGATTGATACAAAGGGAAAGTGAAAGGCAAATGACGCGACGTGCTCGATGTAATGAATCCGTGATGATCGAGTGAAAAGACTTTTTTGTCCGTTATTTATCCTTTTCATACATCTGTTCAATGGATACCATCGTCTCACACTTCTTGACTGTGACGAATGAAATCATACTCCCTCTTCTTTCGTTGTTCCTCCTCTTCGCTCATCTTGTCACCATCAGAGATGTCACCCCGATGATCTCAACACCACCTCAAGTGGCTTCTTCTCTTCCTCCATCTCGATCTCTGTCACGCTCTTGGCCGGTGCATCGATTCGATCAGATTCCTCTTTCGATATGAAGTGTGCGATCGTGCCACAGATGACGTACAGAGAAGCCAAGAAGGTGAAGATGATGATCGGCTGACCGATCACGACCGAGAAGGAAAATATGGCACCCGATATCTGTCTACATTTCAGACTCTTCCATTTGATACACAGCATCACTCACAACTGGCCCCAGAGCACGAAGAAACGAAGACACACTCTGAGCGGTACCGATGACGAGACCTGCAGACCTTGAGACTCCCACACCGTGTCGACACCCCACCTTGTCGACGAGGATCGCTGACGTTGCTGATCATGGATGACACCAGAGGCAGTCCAGTCATGAAACCGATGGCGTTGAGAGTGACGGTGAGCGTGAGGTAGCCCCACGTCAACACGTCAGAGACTGTTCGAACACCTGTCTACGTCAATCTACTAGCTACCATGGGGATTTCTCACCCAGGGAAGAGTAGAAGATACCGTTGAAGGGGAAGAGGAGGGAAGAGATGACGAAGAGGGTGGAAGACATGATGTAAGCTCTCTTCGATCCCATTGTCTTGATGACTTTGGAGAAGAAGAAGACTTGAAAGAGGATGGCAGCCGTTCCAAAGAGACTGAAAGCGATACCACATTGAAAAGTAGAGAAACCTAGCCCCTTGTTATCCATCTACAACGCATCAGGCTACAGATGATCGTGATATGATCACAGAGAGAGACCAATAGAGGGGAAGGATAGTCAGAATGGCTCCGTTCGCGAACGAGTTGATGCTGTACGTCACGTTGAGACGTCTCAAGAGTGGATCGTTCCAGATGGTAATCACACCCTCCCTCATCTATCTACCCGTCAGCTGTCATCTACAACGAGCCAGTGCATCACCCCGCCCTTGGACTTTTTCCCCGAAGATTCTTCGCTAGAGGAGCAGAACGGTCTGGCTCGCTTGTTCGTTTCGGGAAGAAAGAAAGCGGCCGCGACGAAGGCGATCAATAGAATGGAAGATCCAATGATACAAGGTAAGATGTAAGCTGTCTTCGTCAACACAGGAGACACCACGCTGAACTCACGGTTGTTGGATAGATATGGAATATCTGGGTTGGTCGTGAGAATGATACCAGAGGTGAGGCCAGTCAGGGCGCTGTTCATTTTCAGTGAGAGCTCGGAATGTCATCGTTCACCCGCAAACAGCACGGGCACTGGACACGGTCGCACCGTGGTAACCGTAGCCGGCCGCTCTGTATTGTGGCTTCTTCTCAGTAGCATCAGCGATGACTGCCTTCGTCACAGCCGTGCTCGAGTTGGTCAATCCTGTTGTTGGATGAGCATCCTGCGACGTGCGATGACGATCACCTCCCAAGATGCGAACGGCTACGGCAAAGTATAAGGTCGTTGATAGACCGAAGAGGAGTGTGCAGATGAAACTGAAGAAGGTACCGAATAATAAGACGGGTCTTCTTCCATGTTCATCGCTGATGTGCCTGTGACGAATGTTAATAACGATTCCAGTGACAGATTAATTCACCCCAGAAAAGAAGAAGAGAGGAAGAGCTGGTGAGATCATCAGCAGGTGCGATGATGATCAAGTGCAATAAGAAGGTCTCACCGCAAATGAATAGGATCCATTGATGACACCAGCAGCTATGCCAATGACGTTCTCACCGAGTCCAAATCGCTCTCGACACATCTCCGGAACGAATGGAAGGGCGATGGCCAAGGCGATGCTGTCACCGAGGGCTAATAGATAAGCCATCATCAGTTGAACGCGAGGAAAACCTGGTGGATGATTGAATGCTATGTGATGACAGGAAAATGAAGACGGATCACCGTCATCTTCTTCCATCTTCTCTGTGTGGCGCAAGGATGGCCCGGCAGTGATGACTTGAATGACCTTCGCTGCATACACTCTCAGACGATGATCGATCACACGAACACACCCTCTCCATCATCCGTCGGCTCTTCAGAATCGAGTTTCGCATACTTGGATGCCATCACCGATCGTGCTGCTCTTTATCCTCCGATCACATCTCATCTTGATCGGGGTGGATTCGGTTCCGAAATTTCGGACGACGTCACTGCTCGGAGAAAAACAGAAGACAATAAATCTCCGCCATCACACAACTACCAATACTTCATTGCACCTCTAAAGATGTCGGCAACGTCTTCTTCAGACACCACGAAGGGTGCGTTGTCGATCGCCCTCTTCTGTCTATAAGCTCCAGAGACCAATTTTGGAATGTCTTCTTCTGAGAAACCGACAGCTGAGAGGCCGTTGGGAATCCTGGAACCTCTCATGAGGCGGATCAGTTCTCCCGCCAGAATTTCTCCGGAATCTTCCAGTTGGTCCGCCTTGACGTCCACTCCCAGGGCTCTGGCGGCTGAGAAAGGTCATCTACAACGCTCGATCGAGATCATGATCGTGAAGACGGTATTCATGTTGATGGTGACGAGATCACGATGCATCATGCGATCACAAGATGATCGATGTCTGATGAAGAGGTCTCACTGTCTGCATGACGATCAAAAGAAAGAGGTGCAGTCATTCTGGC
This sequence comes from Planoprotostelium fungivorum, assembly GCA_003024175.1. NCBI lineage: Eukaryota > Evosea > Variosea > Cavosteliida > Cavosteliaceae > Planoprotostelium > Planoprotostelium fungivorum. Next base: position 9,295 of record MDYQ01000134.1, read on the forward strand.
GACGCTGGGTGCGTGCAATATGACCGACATGCCGTGGGGAATGATCGGCTTCGACGTGTACCCCTCCACCTCGTGATCTCTCACCATACCCGAAACTGCGTACGATAATCCGTGCTAAAATCACGTCAATCTACAACTCGCAAGGTTCTCCCTCACGGGTAAGTGGACTCCAGCGTTTCCCATGCAACTTCCCGCCAAAAGAGAAGCGAATAACATCTTCTCTCTCGCCTCTGCATCTGAAGGATCGTTCACAGCTCTCAAGAAGAATTTTCCCGCTACACGTAACGCCTCGAGGCACCCGAAGTCGCTGTAGATGATCAATAAAATAGAATAAAATGTGAATATAGCTGTTTCACCTGTAAGGGTTGCTACCCTGGTGAAGTGGTCTCTTGTTGGGGTGAACTGGCATGGGCTTCGTGGTGTACGATCTAGCCGTGTACGATTCTACCCAGCGTGAATTTCGATGAAAATTCGATGACTCACCGATGGCATGGCTGATGACGTCAAATCCAGAACAAGCGACGACCATGGGGGGTAAGCTCTCCATGGCAACCGGATCGATCAGGGCGAGATTTGGAATGAGTAATCTAAAATTTCGGTCAGTTCTCTGTCAATTCTCCTCGTACGCACTTGTTGGCAATACCGGTCTTCGTGTGGGTCGATCGTTGATCCTATGGGTGAGTCAGTGGAAAATCGACGGAAAATCGGTGGAAAACTCACAAAAATGGAGATACCAGTCAGTTCGCTTCCAGTACCGCAGGTGGTGGGTATGGCGATGTGGGGCTTTAGAGGGCCCGGGGGAGCGATACCCTTTCCCACTGGTGCGTTCACGTAGTCGTAGAAATCGGCTGGGTGAGTGGCGTACAGGTTGGCAGCCTTGCAAGTGTCCTGTCTTTGTCAGTCTACAACGAGGTAGGTGGAGGTGCACCATGACCGAGCCACCACCGACCGAGATGAAACCGTCGAAGTCGTGGGACGATGCGAACTTGGCTGCGTGTTGGAAGGAGGCATCGGTGGGCTCCACGCTGACTGTCGTTCATCAGACGCCACGATCCCATTGGAGATGGCCGATGTAGAGATGAGATGACCGATGTAGAGATGACCTCACCTTCGTCGAAGACGGTGTACTGGATACCGGCCTTCTTGAGAGAATTCTCGGCGTCGATGAAGATGGGTAATCTTCTCACATTGACGTCTGAGATGATTCAGTCGGGGGATGGTGGCTTCGTGTCACCTGTGAAGAGGGCGACCTTCTTCATCTTTAGATTCTTAGCCTCTTCGCCCAACTCTCTTTCGACGACGCTTCTTCCAAATTTGAAAGTGGCAGCGTTCGATACGAAGACGTATTCACCTATTCTCACGTATCAGGTGGGGGTGATGATATCTTCATTTCACCATTTCCTGTTTCGGGTTGCGTGTGACGTGGTTTGTACTTGACTTCGGACTTCTTCAAGACGATGGGCTTCGATGCCGGACGGTCTGCGAGCAACTTACTGTGTAAAGCACAGCAGAAGAGGGTTCTATGCGAGGATATCTTGGGTACGTTGCGAGAGAGAGAGAACGATTTCACGTTGGTATGACGGATGGCTTTGGACAGCATCATGTTTCGGTCGAGGGATGTGAAGGAATTCATTTTTCCGGTTGTTCCGTTCTACAGATTACAATGACCAACCGCACATCTGCACGATTTATGACCCATCTCGAGCGCAACGATCGTCAGCCACATCGAACTAGCTTTCATATCGTATGATCTCTCTGAACAAACACGCACCACATATGCTCTGTGGAATCATCAGCAACTTGCCCACATCCATTGTAAACTTGAATGTCTGATCGATCTCTATTCGTCAGTGAGCTGAGACGCGTCAGTCCCAGCGAGGATGGGCTCGGAAGCCTCCGTTGTATTCTGACACCACTGCAACGTCGAAGATATTCTGCTTTCAGCGAATATCCGTCTCCCCTGACCAGCAACACATCGTTCGGGCCTGTGCTGGTCGTCTAAGCGTGGCCTTCGAAGACCTCAGTCATCAATCACACTCCCTGCACGCTGACAGATACTGGAAATCTGACCACCAACTTCCCGCATAACCGTTGTGCTTTTCACAGACAGGCCAGCTCTTCTCCTCTTCCTCCTAAACCACTTCACAACTTTATAGACCATCACCTATCTTGGGCAGGTGCGGCGGCTTTATAGATTGAAAATACCAAAAGGCGGGAAAAAAAGGGGACAAGAAAGCAGAATAAACAACCCGCACACAGACCGGCTGTCAACCCCCAATCGGATCAACAGCCAACCGCAGCACCTCTAAATTCGATCTTTGTGTGGCTTTACACACCTCCGGCACATTTATCAGTCAGAGAGGTGTGTCTGGGAGAACATTTCCATTCTCCACATTGAGCGCTACCGTATCGTCTCTCATAGACTTCCGGAGCGTCGCGACGACTCCTCTCGAGATAGAATCATCCTTTCTCAGTTTCCTCCTAATGTTGGAGATCCATATCATATGAAGAAATATTCTTCGGAAAGAAAGACTAAACCCATTCACAGAGTAAAAAGAACGAGCCAAGATGGGGAAGATGATATCTAAACTGTTTGGCAACAAAGAGATGAGAGTTCTCATGCTCGGTCTCGACGCCGCTGGAAAAACAAGTATCCTTTGATCATATTCCATTCACGAGAGTCCGCTCTCTTACACATTGACCTTGACTCCATCTAGCGATTTTATACAAGCTGAAACTTGGACAAGGAGTTAGCACCATCCCCACCGTCGGATTCAATGTAGAAACAGTTACGTTTAAAAAGGTCAAGTTCAACGTATGGGTGAGTGCCTCCGTCCATATCGCATCATCCACTGCGAGCGTGGAAGGCTTCTGTTCTCACACGACGAAAGGATGTCGGAGGTCAAGACAAGATTCGACCACTTTGGAGGCATTACTACGCCGGCACACAAGCTCTCATTTTCGTGGTGGACTCCAGCGATCGAGAAAGAATCGAAGAGGCCCGACAAGAGTTGATGCGTATCATCAACGACCGAGAGATGAAGGACGCCATCCTCTTGGTCTTTGCCAACAAGAACGACCTCCCGAATGTGATGGATGGAGAGGAGATCAAGGAGAAGCTTGGCCTTGGAAAACTGAAAGACAGACACTGGCACGTCCAGTCTTCTTGCGCCATCTCTGGTGATGGTCTGTTAGACGGGCTCACCTGGTTGAACACGTACATCAAGTAATTATAGACACACATAAGATCGAATAAAAGGAGAAAGATGAGACGAATGGAAGGTATCAATGTTTATACAAGAGTTATGTACGGAGGGCAGGTGATGATGGACACCATTGTGCGGGATGGAAAGTGAATGCATCCATTCCGATGTGAATGTCCTCTCCAGAAAGATGATGTTACAGATCTCGATAGGGGAAGCTGCTTTCTTCCGTGGGTAGTCTATTCGGAGACACCGGCGATGATTTCGCATGGGGTCGTGGTGTCCAACCGCTTCCCGATCCATGGGAGTAGTGATTACTTCCCAGTGTGTGCCTTCGATTGGAAGGAGGACGAGAATACATCGTGTGTGTCATTGTCCCCTGAATGGTGGGGAACCTCGATTGGACAACCTCATCATCTAAAGAAGTTCTCTTCGACGGTGGACCGAGTGATGGTGCTCTCCTCCTCCAAAAAGTCTCTTCTTGATTCTTCTCCTTGTCTAATATGCAAGGGTGGAATGTCTCTCTCCTTTCTAACGGCCGGATTACGACGCGCTGCATCTCCGATGGTGAGGCTGCTGCGGCTTGTGGAAGCTGCTGTGGTGATGAGATGCTAACCGTTTCGACCTGAAGCTGCCCTTATGGATTATTTTGAGAAAACCCGCCGGTTGCAGCAACACCAGAAATGACACCAGAAGGGTGCACGCAGCGAATACCAACGAAACCAACTGGCGTGTACTCGCGTATAACTGCTTAGAAAGTCAAAAGAGGGAGCCACTTTAGCGTTTATTGCGTGCCGAGGGCATATTTCGTTTACATGGCGATGAAAATATGCACCCCTCTGCCGTGACAAAAATCATGAAAACGAGAGGATTTCTTTATGGATTAAAATTGCGATCAAGGCAGGGATTGGAAGGTAACGACCTTGCTGGCATCCACAAACTGACCGTTCACGATCATGACCGCTCCACCGTTTGTTACGACAGAATTCAGGAAGCTGCTCGCGGCGGCAGTGTTCGAGCTGAAGATGTCGTTGTTGACGATGACCACACCCGAGTCCACCTGTTTCCTTTCAGTTCGAGACTCTCTCTGTCGTTCTCACTCTCAAGACACCGTCTGCACCGGCGTTGTTGCTGTTCAGCGTGGTACCAGTCAGAATGAGGTTTCCACTCTTGTGGTAGATCGTTGCGCTCTGTGATCCCGTGGTGGAACCACTGAGGACGTACATGGACTGCATGGTGAGCATTCCTTCGTTGTAGATGGTTGCAGAGTTTCCGGTCATGTTGGTGTAGGCCATGTTGATGACGGAGGAAGTGGTAGATACGGCACCTCCGATGGGAGCCACGTTGCCCGAGAAGAGACAGCCGTTGATGATGGCATTCGTAGAGGCTCCGGTGGGGAAATTGAGAGCACCTGAGATCATCAGCCTAGGCAGGAGTCACACCTTCCTTCACCTCCTCTTGCGGTAGCCACGTTCGCCTTCAGCACGACGTTGTTGAGGTTGATGATACCGTTCATGTGTACGGCACCTCCAGAGGTAGTGTTGGCGGTGTTGTAGGACAGCTCACTGTTCTTCATGACGACCTGAGAGTAGCTGGAAGCGATGGCTCCACCCTGACCAGAGGTACAGTTGAGGATCTTGCTATTGAGCAGCTGAATGACACCGGTATCGGTGGGGTTCAGCAGGGCACGAATGGCACCTCCGGAGCTCAGAGACGTGGCAGAGGAGACGATGGAGTTTCCGAGGTAGATGTAACCTTGGTTCTGTCAGTCTTGATGATATCATCTTACATCATCATTCTCACCCGAGCTGGAGCCGCTGTTCATCTGAAAAGGAGTTAGAGTCGTTTCAGTAGATGGAGTCGACTCACGTTGGCAAAACCACCACCCGAGATGGCAGAGAGGGCGACGGAGTTGGTGGAGTTGCAGAGGTTCAAGCTGACTTGACCTCCCGAATTGAGGTAGAAGACACCACCTACGTTGGCCACGTGGTTGTTGAATCGAATCGAATTGAAGCTGGCCGGAGCATTGGCTGTGACGTTTCAGCTATAGAGAACGTCACTGATCTCACCGGAATTGTAACCAGCGACAAAGTAAGCTCCACCGTTGAGGGCGGCATTGTTGTTCAAGTGATCCATCGAGGTCAAGCTCAAGCCTGCTCCAGCGCTCTGCATGGTGATGTAACCAGCACCTCCTGAACCAGAGGATGCCACGTTGGATGTCATCTGACCACCTGTACCGGTGACCGAACTCTGGTCGGAGTAGATACCACCTGTCTCGCGATCAGATGGAAAGAATCTCGTTACCCTCACCTCCGTTGATGGCCGTGTTGGAGACGATGGCGGCGTTGTTCAGGGTGACACCGTTGGGTGAATTGGTGTATTGTGTGTGCAGACTGCCACCGTTACCTCCGGCCGTGTTGTTGTACATGACGACATTGTTCAACTGTACAGATCAGTCACAAGAGGGTGATGAATGAAGATCTTCACCTGAATGGTTGTACCGTTGATGACGCTGATACCTCCTCCGTTGGCCGTCGCCACATTCGAAGAGATGTTACCTCCGTTGTAGACGAGAGATCCCAGTGACCAGTAGATACCACCTAATCGTGTGAGAAGATGAGAAGGAGATCATATGAGAGGTACCTGCGCTGCTCGCTGCCACGTTGTTGGTAACGATGATGTTGTTAGCCACGGCATTGGATCCCACACCAGAGATAGCACCACCAGGGCTAGAAGATGCAGCACGGTTGAAAGTGAAGGAACAGTTGTCCATCTGTCGATGGTCAACGTCGAGCTCGTGATGGATGAATTCTCACTCGGAAGGTAGAGTGGGCAAAGTATGCAGCACCACCGAGACCTCCAATGTTGGAAAACATGGTCAGGTTGTAGAGAGATGAGCTACTAGAGTTCTTCAGGTAGAGACCACCACCCGATGTGGTGATGTTCGCGTTGTTGTTGAAGATAGCCGAGTTACCGATGGTGAGATTAGTTCCAGAGGTGTAAACGGCACCACCAGCCTGAGATCCATAGTTCTTATCCATGGAAGCTCCCACCACCTTCGTTACGGTCAGCGAGAAGATAAAGTGATACGGAACACCTGCAGCACTGAGGTGGTAGAGTAAATGGCTCCTCCACAGCCAGCGGCACTGTTCAATCTGGAGGTCACACCGTTGATGGTTCCCTGAGATCCCACCACGAGAATGGCACCTCCGCTAGAGAAGTTGGACAATTGTCCGGCTGCAGGGACGTCAATGACGTCTCAGGTAGATCTCCCTCTCACCTTGGGAATTCACCGTGTTGGAGTTGGCGGTGGTGGTCGTCATGGTGAAGCTTCCGACGTTCATGAGACGGATGGCGGCACCACCTTCCGTGTTGGGTGTGGCGCTGACAATACCTGGTAGAGTCAGATGTATGTTCGAGGTAGAGAAAGCTCACCGTTGACCGTGTTGTTGTTGGTCGTGAGAGTGGTAGAGGTGAAGGTGGTCACACCGGTGACGGCTAAACCGGCACCACCCAGGCCAGCGATGTTGTTGCTGAAAGTGCAGTTGTTGATGGTCAACGTCGTGAGAGAAGAGATCAGGGCACCACCTGCGGACGCTCAGCACTGAAGACGATTCGAATGGACTTCACCTCCCAAGTTGGACAGACCGGAAACTGTGGTGGTGGCGGTGTTGGTGTCAAAATTGGAGTTCAGAAGAGTACCGCTGGTTCCTTGGTAGACGTAGAGACCTGCACCGGTGGCTCCTCCGTTGGATGTCAATACCGAGCTGCTGACAGTGAAAGCTGGAGGAGTCAGAGAGATATCGTGGAAGTCTCGAATGCTCACTGGAAGTGTTGAACAGGGCAGCAGCACCCAAGTTGGCAGTGTTGGACTGCAGAGTAGAGCTAGTCAGTTGCAAGGGATTGACTGAGATGGTCAGAAGAGGAGATTCCGATGAGATTTCGCTCACCTCCAACGGCTGCAATACCACCTCCGCTGTAGGCATTGTTGGATGAGATGGTGTTGGACGTTATGGTCTTGCTGTTGGCGCCGCTGAGGTACATTCCTTCCAGAGTCAGAACTCCATCTACATCGTTGTAGATCACCTCCGCCGGCTCCGCTGGCCGCATTGTTTAGGGTGATGGTGCTCGAGGTGATACTGAGGGTACCTGCAATATACATACCTGCTCCGGCCACATCTGCAGTGTTACTACCCATGTTAGCAGGTCGACGACAGAGTCACATTCACCTGATGACCGTTGCGCTGTTCATGTTGAACTGACAGAAGGTAACCGGAGAAGCTACGTAATCGCCCAGACCTCCTCCATAGTTGGCGGCGTTGGCTGATGACACGTCAGAGACTGTCGAGTTCTCTCCCTCACCCTCAAATCGCGATGACGTCACGGTGACAGAAGAGCCCGAGGCACAGTAGACACCACCTCCACTGTACGGAGTCGATCCTCCCTTGATGGCACTGTTTCTCAAAAAGGTGGAAGAGATCAAAGTGAGGTTGCCCAAGTTGGTCACGGACACTCCACCACCGTTACCGTTGGTCACGGTATTGTCCGTGAAGGTGCAGAGCTGTACGACGGCCGTAGCACCGACGAGATTGATGGCAGAGCCGTTGGCACCGGTCAGCTTGTTGAGAGAGAAGGTGTTGTTGTAGACGGTGGTCACTCCGGAGTTGATGGTCAGAGCACTGTTGGAGTTGGAGCTGTTGGTGAAGGTGTTTCCGGTGACGATGGCGACGGAAGCTGCGAGGAGTCAGAGGAGGATGGAGCTGTGATGGAGCGGTCTCACTCGAAGTCATGGAGACGGCACCGCAGTTGGAGGAGAAAGTGCAGCCGCTGATGATGGTGGTGACGCCGGAAGCTACAAAGACGTTGCCCAGGGGACAACCGTTGTTTGTAAACTGGTTGTTGGTCGATATGAATGTACTGCCCGCCGCCAAGTTGATGACGCCACCTCCGTTGTTGGTGAAGGTGGAAGAGTCCAACTACTCGAGTCAGGCGGAGATGATGTGGATGTTCTGACCTGCACGGTGACGGCAGAGGTGGAGCTGATGGACCCGGCCGCGTTTCCCGTGAAGGTACAACTGGTGATCTGGCAACTGGCCGCACCGGTGAGCTGGATGGCGGTGGCAGCCGAGCTGGTGAAAGTAATTCCGTTCACCACGAGGGGTCCAGAGGAAGTGACGGCACCAGAAATGACGGCGGAATTAGAAGAAGTGAGATACCACGAAGTGGATCCAGCAAGCGTCAAACTCTGAGAGATCGATCAGAACGATGTGTGGAATCGTGAATGATATACCCCGGTATACGATCCTGCGGCCAGTTGGATGGTCGCAAATGCATAAGCCGAACCGGCGGTCACCGCTGATTCGAACAATCAGAAGATTATATGACACCATCGCACACCTGCTGAAAGAGCGGCAGGAGTGTCTGCCGTGGCATAATACTGAGCGAATACTCTCGCAAAGAACAAGATAATACAGAAGACCCTCATGCTTTGCTCTACGCAGTTCTTTCTAAAATCAGATTCGAGCTCGCAAGAATTCCACCAGAGCGGACATGAGACATCAACACCTCAAGGCTCCTTTCGGTCAAACTTGCACGAAAGCAGATTCACACAAAAGGCAGAGACTTATGGTGTGGGCGACGCTCGTAAGATCTATCACTGAGTAGCGCAGGAGATAGATCCTCAACTACCAGCTTTCTATTCATATGTCTTCTTTCTCTCCTGTGGTTATCCTTTAGCCTCCACTCCTCCGCCTGCCTTTGGTCATCATGACATCTTCTAATTCAATGATGATGATGATCCGTACGGGAGATGATGTTGTCTGTTTCTTGCTGTTGCGAATGCGAAACAACTGGCCGCAGCTAGACAGCAGCAGCAGCAGAAGACAACTAAGAGTGGGAGGATGAAGTAGAGGAAAAGTGTTCCAGCTGATATGAATGAGCTTAATTTTAGGCGCGACCGTTTCGTGTATAAATTTCAATTTCGAAATTCTCTCACCAGCGCTGTAGCCTCCTCCCAGCACGAAGCAACCATCACCACCCTCTACACTGCTGACAGATATCGTGTAGTTTAACTTCAAGTTGGGTGATTTGAGGTTCTTTGCATGATAGACGGTCTGATTGATGCCGAGACCGATGTAAAATGAGCCTCCACATGAAGTCATATCGCTCGTACAACTATCGAGATCCGAATGGACGTGCTGAATGGTGTGATGTCAGCGGTGTGGTCGATGTGATTCATCGATCGAATGTCTCACCTTTATATAACGCGTATCGCTCAGCGTGAAAGGAATGGCCGCTTCATTTGCGTACAAGTTGAGGAAAGAATGATCCGAGTTCGATTGTTTAGGTTCTAATATGCAGATGACGACCGAAAGTTTGTCTGATCCTGACCAAGGTTTATGGTCCCAGCTGTGAGAACGTTATAAATGGAGCTCTCTCATCGTTTAGACTGACCGATACAATTTAAAGTCTGTCGGATCGGGTCCTATCGTACCATTCAGTATCAAGCTCTCTTCTGATGGTAGAAATATCGGCTCTCCAGCGCTACCAGCAGGATATGCTGTATTCCAAATCCAGATGGGCACTCCAATGGTAGAGGCGAGGGCCAAAATTGTGAATATCGTAAAGAGAACACTTGTGAGCAGCCACAGAGGCTTGAGGTTCGTCATGTTTTGCGATTTGGAAGAAATGACATCGCAACGGCAATCAGCAATCCGTTTCACAACCGACAGGAACAGCTCTTCAATGACCGATGGTGATAGCATTCAATTGCGGTAAAATCACGTGGCTCTCCCTCGCCATCTTCTCTACCATATTAACGCTCGGTGCCCTGTCGGCAGCCATTTCAATTCCAATCTATGTCTGGAACGAAAAAGGAACATATGAACAAGGAGGGACACAAGTCTTTATAGAGAATAACGGCGAGGCAGCCATCAATGGCACAGTGAGTCAAAGATCTGAAATCACCAGCTGATATATATCACAGCTACGGCCCCATGAACTGATCGATTTTCGTTGGGATCACCTCGTAACCAGAGATCCCAACGACGATGAAGGCATACAAGTGGGTCTCATCTTTTGTAATGTACATGTTTTGTTGATTACCAACAGGTCTGTTTCTACCGACTCGGCGCAGAAGGCGATCACTATTGCCCTGACGATTTCGGTCTGGTTAATATTCGAGTCTCCATCAAGGTACATCTTCTTTTCATCTTGTCATTCTCAACCCTATACAGTCGGGCAAGAATCCAAAGTTGATCCCCGGCTATTCATCATCGTACGTCGACCCCATCAGTCACTGCTCCGATGTGATCAAATCATGTCAAGGATCCATCTTCATCGTGGTCGGTCTCGAAGATAGCAACGAAACATCCTACGAATGCGACTTTTTTGGTAAGATCAAGAGGGAGAGACTGGATGTGGGCACGTGTGGCATCAACCGAGTCGTCTACACGTGGATTCTCATCTCGGTGGCCCTACCTCTCATCACTCTGTGCTTCTGCTGTATGTGCGTGAGTGTCCTCTTCTGGTTCGCCTTCAGGAGGTCCATGGTTGTCACACCGATGAGAACCATGCTAAGGAGAGAGGAAGCAGCGAGTCTGCTCTATGCGTCGTAAATAAATGGTGTACAGAGACAACCAGGGTGGAAGATAGGTCTATCGAATTGGTTAATACGAGAAGTCTGGTGTCTCCTTTGCACTCCTGAGAGGGAATATTCAAAGAGGTCTACACTTGTCAATTATGCGACCGTTGAGGTGTGGAGGGAGATGAAACACGAAGGAGCAAAGCAGGCACAACCGAAGAGAGAGACCATCATGCACGCTTCCCCCACGCCCCTCACCGTGGTCGTCTTGGGTGATGCTGCCATCGGCAAGAAGAGTCTAATTACGAGTTACAAAGGAATGTGGCCGAGGGAGTATGAGCCACAAATCCCCAAACAGGCCGAGACAGAATTGTTTATAGAAGGTGAGTCTATGATGTGTAGAGTGGTTTGTAATAAGGGAAGGTCAACACTATCAAGTCGCTTGGGTGACAGCGAACGATGCAGCCTTCGAGTTGATGGGACCCCTGTGTTTCCCTGCCACTGCCGACGTTTTCATTCTATGCTTCTCGATCGCCAGGTGAACGAGGTTCCTTCTGTCCTCATCTCGTACTCAACAGCCACACAGACCTATGTCACTCTTGAACATCAGAGACAAGTGGCTTCCCGAGTTGAAGAATAGAGCCAACCACGCCAGAATCATTCTCTGCGGCACAATGAGCGACCTAAGATACGATCCAGATACGGTGGACGCCTTACATGCACAAGGTCTAGCCCCCATCTGTCCTCGTTGGGCTTCTGACACCGCCACCAAAATGTCCATCGACACATACATCGAGTGTTCATCGACGGCACAGAAGGGTTTGGACTCTCTCTTCTTCGAGGTGAGATTCATCATTCCTGATGTATTTTGCACACATTGAACGCCGCAGATTGCATCTTCTTCACGACGACAACACAGTATGGAACAAGTTGAAATCCTCCACGCGAGGAGAAGATCCGATTCAGATGCACAACAGTGTTGCTGTGACATGCGAGTCCGAGCCAAGTCCTCACAGGTCCAATGCTTCTGCTCTCCGTCCGATCATCAGCACTCACAATCATCTACCCAATCCTCTTCGTCTTTGCAGGCCAGCTTGAAGAGGAAGCACAGCAAAGTGAAGAAACTGCTGACAGGTCACTCATGATGCGAGACATGTTCCGCAAAGCATAACGGATGACCTTCATCGTGATCGTGGTCGGGAGAGAATTTTTCCACAGAGATGTATCGAAATGTTGAATAGAAACAGTTATTTATCTATCACGTGACTCTTTTATTCATCACCTTGACGTTCAACTGACCGTTGATATTGTCCACCATCTATTGAACACGTCTCTTGAGCTGCCATTTCAGGCGTTACCAACGTAGAAGATGCACTATGTCCCTGGGGATGCACGATCTATAGAATATACAGGGGTATTTACCAACCGGTGACTAATTGACCTATGTGGGTGCCAGGACTACAAGCCAACACACCTCCAACACATATCGCATCTGTTCATCTATTCACATCCATTCATTCTCCCCTTCCAACAGAGGATCTGAGCTCGTCGTGTTGTAGACGCTGGTCCTCAGTCCACTGTGCCTCGACCTCTCTTCGTATTCATATTCTCTGTGACTGACACGAACTGGTGTCACGCTGGGACTGAGTTGTAGATCGATTCCCTGCGTCGAGAGTACAGAATATTCTCTCTTCATGCGATCGTATATGCTTTTGAATGAAGGACGGTTGGCTGGGTCAAAGTGACAGCACCTTTCACGTGTCAATATCCATCAGATAGACGTCAAAAGGATGTCTACTCACTCGACTAAGATCTCGTACATCTCCTGCGGGCACCTGAGGGTGTTAGCGTTGTAGATCGATGCGGACTCACCGGGGAGGTCTGTCTAATTTCCCCTTCTCTTCCACGACGTACTGTACGGCTTCTCTGGTGGTCATAGAGTAGTAGGGTACTGCTCATCGTCAGTCGACGTCACATCTTCCACTCACCCCTTCCAAAAGAAAAAGTCTCCCTGATGCGAGTCAGACGATGGTTGCGACAGACTGTGATACGATGGTGATGTGATGTGATGATATGATGTGACTCACCAAACAACGACACCAAAACTCCAAACGTCGCTCTCAAAGGAACACGTTCCATACTGTATGGCCTCGGGTGCCGTCCATCTACAACGATGAGCCTGGTAGATACGATATCACATCACCTGTAAGGAATCTGTGTGGACGTGGCACTGTAGATATCATCCTCCTTCCTCTCTCTACTCATTCCAAAATCGGACAGCTGCCACAGATCAGTGACGTCATCTTACTTATACCACCTCACCTTAGCTCTCCTGTTGACGTCGACCAGAACATTTCTCGCTGCGAGGTCTCTGTGGATGACACCTTCTCATGTCAGCTCCATCTACAACGAGCCATTCACCCTTCGATTGTAGATAAAGCATTCCCTTCACAACATCGAAGGTAAGGCTGACCAGATCGTTATCATTGAACTCCATGTGATGCGATTTGAGGTAACTGTCCTCGCATCAGTTCGAACAAACGTCGACCATTGCGTGTCGACAACGGTACGTACCTGTCTAACGACCCGTTTGGCATGTATTCCATGACCATCATGAATTGACCTTGGTGGTTCATTACACCGAAAAATCTGACGATGTTGGGATGGTTCAATTTCTTGAGCAGTACGATCTCCTGCCCCCAGCGGCCGTCCTCTACTTTCAGCTGATGATGGATCAGCGTGGAGATTCAGATGAGATTTCGACTTACGTTCGCCCTCTTGATGGCGACGACGGTGTCACTCCACACACCCCTGGGCAGATGAGATCGTTGTAGATGGTCGTATCTCTCACCGATATACGTCACCGAAATTTCCACCGCCGATGCGGTCTTCTACCTGTCTACAATCAGCCATTCCTCCATCTACAACGATCTCACCGTGATCCCGTACAGCATCAGATCTGACACGTAAGTGTTGCTCATTTCTCTTTCGATTTCGAGTCTCAATCTCTCTTCTTCGGCCGATCTCCTTCTCCTGACGATGTAGTACGTGATACTACCACACAGGAGAAATAAGACGGAAATTCCGATGACAAGTCCGATCCACCATCTCTTGGTGACGTCACTCTCTTCTGGTTTCGTCACGCAAGTGAAACCTTCCGGTCTCTTCGATGCAGCCACTGTCCTCTATCAATCTTTTTTGATGCATAAATGATCGATATAGATTGATATTTCATCTACATCGATGTAGATGGAGGCAGGATAGAGACTCACGATCGGGACCACAATCGAGGAGGGAGAGGTTGAAGTCACCGTACATGACGAGGAGAGTGTCTGGTGATACGTAGACACTGTGGAGCTCCACGTTGTTGTCGTGTCCTCCCACTTCACCTGAAGAAGAGGAATAGAGTGTTCGGCCCAATTGAATCTGTGATGAATTGACCTCTGAGGCGGTGTTGTTGTAGATGGTGCATCCCTCTATCTGCACCCGGTCAATCGTTGTAGATGGAGAATAAAATGGGAGAATGAGAGAGGTCCAATGTACCTGAGCACTTCCGTATAGGTGGATGGCAGCACCATATTGAGCTTGGTTGTTCGTCATTTGACTGTCTGTGATCTTGACGTATTCTTTCCCCCGTTCGTTGTAGATGGACAGTGCACCTCCCTTCACAGATGTACCGTGGACGAAAGAATTCCTCGAAATTTCCAATCCATGGGGGCTCTCACGTTTCTTCGAGACGTCTACACTCTTCAGATAACGTCTCGTTGTAGATGAGACTCACCATGCAAATCGAAATAAATCGATCCTCCCTGAGCATGGGCACTGTTATCCATCCACTGACCATTCGTCACATCAGTCAGAGTCCCCCTCAAGTAGGCTCCTCCTCCCAGACTCCACGCGAAATTTCTCGTGAATTTCACGTTACGTACGGTGAGTTGAGACGAGTCTGCATGGATACCGCCACCGTTCTGCTCCCCCGCAGTGTGAGTTGTATCGATGGCAGTGTTATCCGATACTTCAGAATCTTCCAGGAAGATTCTACTGGCGAGGCTCGACAGACCTCCACCGTTGATTGCCGTATTTCGAGATAAAGTGACTCGTTGTAGATGGACCGACGTGATATTCTCCACGTGGATGGCTCCACCCCAGACACTCCACGCGCGATTATCTATCACGTGATCAGATTCATCTACAACGCCCATCTATACCCGTAAATTGTGAATCGACTACGGTCAGATTCGACGAGATGACACACAAGGCACCACCCAATCCACCTCTACCATTTCATCAGTCACTGTTGATGACGTGTGATGACGTCATAGACATAGTACCTGTTATCAGAGAACGTACAGTGGGATATCGATACGTTCCCGTGTGGAGTGACGGAGGAGAGAGCTCCGCCCCGACAGGTGGGGCTCCCGTTTCCTCGAAAAATCACGGATTTCAAGTTGAATTCTCCCTCTCCCTCGTTGTAGATAGCACCGCCACCTGTCTGCGCCGCGTTGTATTCGAATCGACTGTCCCTCACATTCCACACACTCTGTGACATACCATCAATGTATATGCCACCTGCGGCACGTCAATCTACAACGCGCCGATGACTTCATCACCTCCCATGTAGGCCTTCGAATTCGATAGGGTGACGTCACTCAATGTAACGTTCAGCCGTGAATTTTCCACGAAGATGGAACCCCCTCGCAGGGTTACGTCGCCCGATATGACAGACGATATCACGTCGAGTTGTCGTACGTAACAATCGGATATGTACAGGAGACCTCCGTTGAACAGTGCATCACCACTGAGCACACTCTCTGATAATGAAAAGCTCTCGATCTGTTTTTCATCACAACCTATACTTCGCCGATACATCGTGAAGATATCATGTTACGTTGTGATGACATCTCACCTGGGCCGTCTTCACGGCGATACCTCCACCGCTGACGCCGGCTGTACTGGCAAGTTGTAGATGGTCCAATATGACCTCCTTTACTTTTCCAATGATATACAGGCTGCCACCATAAACGGCCCAATTGTCGGTGAATCGACAATGACTCATTGTAAATCGATCAGATAGGCTGTTGTACAGTAACAAGGCCCCTCCCAGACCAGTCTGAGCCCGATTCGATGTGAACGTCACGTTGTAGATGGTCACATTTGCCACGGCACTCGACACGGTCACGGCTCCCTGATCGGCTCCCACGTTGCCTGCATGATGTTAGATGGCGTCATCATACGTCATCACCCTCTATGATGAGATCCATCAATACTACATCTTGTATGCAAGGCCCTTCGACGTATATGGCTGCTCCACTGTTTCTCGCTTGATTGCCACGAAAGGTGCAGTTATTGAGATAGACGGATGTGTTATTAAAGTTGTACCATTTGTGGGTGAAAAGCAGTGCACCACCGTTACCGAGAGCTGAGTTTTCCGTGAAAATGCAGTCGGTAACGTGAAGATCTGACATCCTGTCGACGTAGACAGCTCCTCCATCTCGTAGAGATGTGACCCTGTGAAAAATATTGTTCGATAAATAGATCTGATCCCATCAGTCTACAACGTTGTAGACAGTCTCACCTTGCTCATATGCGACGTGGAATAGAGGGCCGCTCCGGGTCCGGGCGACGTTACGTTCTGTATGTCCCTGAGAAAACTCGTGGAGATCTACTGCTCACCTCCCAGATATTATCTCTGATGATAACGGAGACGTTGTTCTTATCCGCTTGACCATCGAATGGCCTCTGTAACTCGTCGAAATACAATCTCCCGACTCCGTTGTAGAAGCGGTTGCCGCTGACAATCAGCTCGTCGTACACTTTCAAAGAGCTCAGATAGAGAGCAGAAGAGGCAGAGCATCCATCAAAAGTGTTACCAGTGAAGAGAAATTGTTCCAAGATGGCGTCTGGATTCCCCTCTCGCTTTGAAATCTCAAACATGTGATTGGTTGAGGTGGAGTTGGTGATGATGTTGTTCATCATGGTGACGTGTGCTCCCTTGCTGGCCAGATTCGATTGAACGAGACCGACGAATTCGATGTGATACTCTTGTATGACGTTGTTGGAAAAATTCCAGACTGCATCATCGCCGATGGTGTAGACGGTGATGACGGAATCTCTTCCGTGAGAGAAGAGACAGTTGGTGGTGCTGATGTGCTGACGGATTCTGCCTCCGATGACGATGCTGATGGATGCAAGGTGATGGAAGGTGCTGTCGGTGATGATCGCATGGCCGGTGCTGGTGAAGGTGGGTATGTCGAGCACGGGGCCACCACAGTTGATGAAGTGACAGCGATGGATGGTGATCGCATCGATGTGGTTCTTCCACGCCCATCGTGACACAGAGCCTGCGTTCGTTTAACGAGAAGAGAGGATGATACGACACACCAGTAGATGTGAAGTTTGTATTCGACAAGAAGAGAGAGCTGGATCCTCCGATGTATATAGCCGGGCCACTGATGTATTGGAAGAGGGTATCACTGACATGCAGGATGTCTGATTGAGCTGCATCTAATCCTGTGAGCGAGGTTAACAATTCATAAAGACGTGTTTCTATCCTCACTTATGACGGAAAGAGTATCCTCATCACTGTGGGGAACGGTGATGTTTTGAAAGATGCAGCCGGTGAAGTGAACGTTTGTATTACGGAAAAAAAGGGCAGAACCGTTGAATGTCCCACTGAACGTTATCCCAGAAAAGAAGATGGACATGCCGTGACCGAGTGGGCCACTGATATCGAGCCCAATGTTATTCATCTGAACACCAGCACCGGTTATAGAGACATTCAGAAGATCCAGCGAGTTCACTAACTCGAGATTCGTTCGTGATACAAGATCATTCTGTATGATGAACGTTGGTTGAGTATCTTTGTTTACTTGACTCTTCTTCCAACCTGATCGAATGTTGTGATGATTGCTCGAATAACGATTCTGACTCACCATCCAACAGATCTGAAACGTCGCGGACGATGAATATCCCACCGTTACATGTCAACAACTGAACAAGCAGAAGGAGAGTCCATCGAAGATCAAACATGGGATCAATCAGATGTCTCGGCTCCGCTTGTCACCCTTTGATGGCGTTTTTGAACAAACATTCTATTGACATACGCCTGTGCGACTGTGAGGCGACACACTAGCACACCAATTGGATGGGATGAACAGAAGACGATGTCTATTCATCTTCTGTTCTCTGTTCTTGCAGCCAATCAGGGTACAATAAAAGAGAATAAAATGGGTAACAAATCTCTACACATCACACATCTCACATCGCCCCGCAGTGGGGGCCAACGTGTGCACGGACACTAACGATTACGATAATAACCATTCCAAAATCACAAGAGAGCTCATGTTTCTCGTCCCTCCACATGTATCGTATCTCCCACCTCATGGTGCATCAGAGAGAAAAGAACTCCTCGGCTTCGGAGACCCTTGGAGATTGAAAGAAGGAGTCGAAATCACTGACAAGAAAACGAACAAAGGAGGCATCATACACTCTCTATATGACCTCCAGATCGGTGTCAAATACATCACTGATGTGCCCGACGTTCTCGTGCAGAGGACCACGGAAAACAGAATCACAGTTTGGAGGAAAAAGGTGTGTCAACGTCAACAGAAGAATCTATCGACTTGCCATATCTCCATCCCTCTTTTCGACATCAAATGTCGATAGATGAACCTTTGTTGATATCACCTCCAGCCCAAACACGACAAACATCATCTATTGGAGCCGCCCATTAGAAAGTCCTCCTCTGCCATACCCGTCAAAGAACAACCTCACAGCGCTCCCGAGTCCATTCCGAGGTATCATCCATCATACACACCCTTCCTCACGTCCAATCAGATCGAATCCCATCAAGATCCCCGAATGGAGTAACTCTTACAAGAAACCGAATTACATCGAGAGCTCCGCGGACAGCGTCAGCCCCAGCCTGGCATCACAGAGCTGTGACTCTGTCTCCTTCGGTTCCATTCCTAGAGGTGAATCCGCCATCCCAACACGCTTCGAGTTGAAATGTGGAACAGGTGGTGACATTCTGACGGCTTCTTATGGACACTCCTTCGAGGCCGACGGCTTCACCATCATGAAGAGCCTGCCGCGATCACTCATGGAACGATCCGTCTCGGAATCATCCTTCTCTTCTAACGTCAGTGATCCCATCGTACAGGTGAGATCATCCATCTACAACGAGACGTGACGAGAACAGATCGAAGTGGAGATCCAGCACCCACACATCCCCAAAGAGAAGATCGAGAAGGTGGTAGACGATCTCATACTGGTCAGGCCCAACGGAAAGAACATGAAGGGAACGCTGTACATGTCGAACTATCAGATCATATTCTTACCTCAAGTGAGCACGGATGAGCCACGTGATCACTGATGACAACAGTACTCTTCTCACAATTTTCTATCGGATAATATTCGATTCATGAGAGCTGAATTCAGCCTTCCCCTGGCCACCATAGCCCGATTCGAAAAGGTGAAGCGATTCTCATCTACAACCCGCCACTCCATCTGAATCTTCCAGGTGGACCGCCAGAATTCCAGTGTCTTCTCCTTTGGTGGAGAGAACTTCTACGCCTTGGACATCTTTGCCAAAGACTTTCGCCGGCCCATTCGGTTTCTCATGGATCCCAACAACACGAAGCACCAGCGTAAAGAGATCTGCGATTACCTCAACACTCACGTCTACCCTCAACGATTGGAAGACGTCTTTGCCGTATCTTCTTCAGTCAGAGACGGAGAGGATCGATTGGCCATCGGGTGGTGAGGATATCGGATGAAACTTCGTGGGAAATTGAAGAGGGAAGGGGGTTGTATGATGTGGAAGAGGAATTTGGGAGGTTTGGTGTGGGAAAAGAAGGAAACAAGTGGAAATTCTGTTACGATAACAATAAGTACCAATTGTGTGACACCTATCCCAAGATCATCGTGGTACCCTCTCAGGCCACGGAGGATATGCTGGTGAGTGAAAGATGATGGTGCGTTGTAGATTGACCTGAACAGAAGGAAGTGGCGAATTTCAGGAGTAAGGGGAGGATTCCCGCCCTGACTTGGATGAACTCGGAGACGGGTGCCTCACTCACCCGGTGATCTACAACGCTCTATTCGAATGCAACTCACCTCCCACAGATGCAGTCAGCCCAAGACAGGTATCTCACGCTCTTACCACTGCTCTGCCGACGGTGACCTCATCAAAAACATCCAAGGTGAACTCTGAGATTTCATCGACATCTCTCTGAAATCTCCCAGCCGCCAATTCGGTCTCTCAGCGTCTTCACATCATGGACGCCCGTCCCATGGCCAATGCATTAGCCAACATGGCCCTGGGTGGAGGTTACGAGAACATATCGTACTACCCCAACTGTGAATTGACATTCATGGGTGTAGCCAATATCCACGTCGTGAGAGACTCTTGGAACAAACTGAGGGAGCTGTGCGACGCCGCGTCGTTGCATCATCTGGATGCCGAGGTGAGAGGGTGGGGGAGGGTCCGGAGTGACTCGTTGTAGACGGACGTGGCGAACAAGGGGAATGCGAACGGTAACAGTACGAACGCCAACTGGCTGTCGCAATTGGAGGGGACGAGGTGGCTGGATCATTTGAGCAGCATCATCGGGGGAAGCTTGAAGATCGTGCAGATCTTAGATCAGAGATCGGAATCTGTACTGGTTCATTGTTCAGATGGGTGAGAGATCTATTCGTGGATGTATTTATATCATGCATCCTCATCACATGATGCACCATCGTCCATCATGAACATCATGATCATCATGATCATCATCATGATTATCAACATCGTGATCATCGACATCATGAAATCGATCTATACATTGACAAGAGTCACAGATGGGACAGAACATCCCAAGTGTGTTCCCTAGTGCAAGTGATGATCGACGGTTACTACCGCACCACCCGCGGTTTCTGCATCCTCATCGAGAAGACTTGGCTCCAGTTCGGTCACAAATTCGGCGAACGCCTCGGTCTCAATTTCGACGCCCCCGCCGGCAGGGACGGAGAGAGAAGTCCCATTTTCTTTCAATTCATCGATGCCACGTGGCAGGTCATGCAGCAATTTCCCGCCTCTTTTCAATTCACGGAAGAACTACTGGTCGTTATATTAGAGCACTCTTACTCGGGAAGGTTCGGAACGTTTCTACTCGATTCGATCAAGCAGAGAGAAGAGAATCGGGTGAGAAATTTCGTGGAGACGGGATTTGGCTGAAGAGATGTAGGTGGCCGAGCTGTCTCCTTCGCTGTGGGCGTTCATACTGCAGGATGCGGAGAAATACAAGAATCCATTCTACAACGCGCACACTTCACCGGCAGTACTGTACCCCAACTCGGACGTCAGCAGTATGTTGCTGTGGAAATCCTACTATTTCAGGTGCGTCTACAACGTTGTAGATGAGAGAACGAATATCGGGCAGATATCTCATCGACGCCGAGCTGTTGTCACAGTACGACAACAAGTTCATCGAGATTGGGAGAGAATTGCAGGAGGAAATGAAAGGCATCAAGACCGAGAGGGACCTTTTGAAGGAAAAGGTCGAAGAATTGGAGAGGAAAATGAGAGAGGTAATGGCAGGTTGTAGACGGAGAAGTGACTCGTTGTAGATGGAGAAGAACAGACCGAACGGGACGACGGGGAAGGATGGAAATCTCACGGGAACTTCACCGTTCAATGGAACCTCTATCGGCTTCAACGCTCCCACTCAGGCTAAAAATAGCAAACCTGTCAATCTACAACCTGCCAGTCTCATCGTGGAGGAAGATTGGGTACACGTGAGGAGTTCAGAGATTATTTCGAGAGATCTCACGGAAAATTCAGATGAAGGGAGATCGACAGAGAGCAGAGAGCACGAGGGTGATGGCTCATGAGTATCCTCTACAGATCACGGCGGACTACTATTCGAACGGAGGACAGAACGGGAGCTGAAGAGGATGAGATCGTTGGAGTGATGGAGATGTAATTAGATGTAAAGAAGAGAACCGGTCACCTCTCATGAGAGGACGTTGTATTCTGAAATAAACTTGGCCATCGTTGTTCGTAATTGTGACTTTCAGAGAAGATGGAGATGACATGAGGTTCGAACATCGGGAATATTTATTTCTCACTGTTAACGGAAGCGCTTCATGGCAGGTGAGGGAGGACCTTCTAAAAGAGGAACGAGAGCAGCTTGTCTATCGTGTAAAGCATCTCACGTGTGCTGTGATGAAGGTAAATGAGATAATCAGGTGATTCGATTTGGTATTGACTCGATGCATTCAGCTCGTCCTTGTTCGAGATGTATACGGCTGAATAGAGAATGCATCGATCCTAATCTCAATCAAACGAAGAGAAGCCCAAAAAATCCAACACCATCGCCCACCGATTCACTCCCACCGACACCACAAGTTCAGGTGACAACACCACCGAGTAGAGGTCTGTTTCATCGATTGAGTGAATCTCATTTATTCCAAGATGATAGCCATCTGGTTGTGCAATCTATGATGCAACAACAAGGACAGACAGAATACAGTGACGTAAGTTGGATCAACACTGGAATATCAGAGGAACACCAGACGTTCAACATGGCCCTTCTTGGTTTTACACAACCGATAGAGAAGAGAACAGCAGAAGACGTCGTCCAACTCATGTCGAGCAGGTGGAAACAAACAACTGAATGCATTTCTAACGACGTAGAGGATGGATGACTGAGAGAGAGGCGGCGTTATTTATCAAGACTTGCATCTCCATCAACGAGGAGAGGAAGAGAAACTTGGATGCATCACAAGTTCAAGAGAGACTGTCGGTGCGTAATCATCTTCCATGACATCCGCTGATCTCTCGTAGAACATGGAGAGACACATTGACGAGAGTCCATTACCCACCATCGTCACCAACTGTTTCGGACAGATCACTCATTTCAATGACTCCTTCATCCGAACCACCGGCATCACTGCCCATCCCGAAGACATCATCTCATTAGACTTGTTCGACTACTCCCCCAGCACCATGAGGTTCGTGTCTCTTCTCATGTCCACCTCCATCTGATCACACGAGAAGGATGCTGTCGTGGTTCGCCCTCTCACCCAACCGCTCCCTCGTCATCCCCGCCTTCCTTCGCGTGTGGACACCGGGAACAGACTTTAAAACGGTGCAACGACACGGACTGGTGAGACGATGGAGAAGATGATGCAGCTGATGAACGCAGAGCTACATAGAGGGAGTGCAATGGATCGATCGAGACATGATCGGACAGATGCCAGCCTGCGCCAAAGTCTATTTCATGCCTTCACCGGCTTCCGTCTCTTGATTTGTATAAACTCCTCTTGTACTCTCTATTGAATCACCAGCGTCTGCACTCTCTCAGTCTCCTCTTCTCTCTTCAAAACTCACCCAGGGACTGTTCTTGATCTCTTCGTTTCGCAGGGTGACAGACACTTCGTACTCTCCCGCTTGTCTAAAGTTGTAGAAGACACTGTACGTGCCGTCTTTCAAGTCCTTCAAGATGAGCTCAGCCTGGACTCCCGTGCTGATGATGTCAGGAGAGGTGATGGATGTCGCTCACCTCTTGTTGTAACACTTGACTTTGAAGTTCTCTCCTCCGGTGGTTCTGGGGCCACCCTTGTAATCCATTCCCTTTATTGTGAAGGATTTTCCTTGGGCAACGGGTCCGTAGTCCCTGCAGAGGTAAGTTGATCTACAACGAGACGGGATGTCGATCTACAACCAGCCGAGTCGTGGGGATGTCTCACCTGAATTCACCCTCGGCGATGGTGGTGGCAGGCCAGGCTTGGGTGTAAGGCTTCAGGTTGGATAGGAACTCTAAGGGACCATCTTGCATCCACTGAATGAAGGGTGGCTATCACTTTTTTCAGAACGGCGATTTCATCATCACGATGATGATGATGCGAGATGATTGATGATGATGCGAGATGATGGCCTGAAGGAATGGAGGTGGAAGGGTTGTAGATGAGTACCTTGAGTGGATTACCATCCAAATTGAATTCAATGCTGGGGTTGATCCATCCAAATTCACCCGGAACCTCTGATATCTTGTTGTTCGTGAACACCACCTTACGTAAAGTCTCGTACAGATGTCCCAACTATCGACGTTCAATATGGTCGACGCGTCTCGTTGTAGATCCTCGAAGAGTAGAAATATATTTTTCGATCTCTCTCACCTCGTGTGGCATGACTTTGATTTGATTCTCTGATGCAATGAAAATTCTCATCTTCTTCAACTTGCCAATGGATGTGGGCAATCCAGTCAACTGATTGCGCAATAAATTGAGTTCTTCTAATGCCTCCAATTTGTAGATCTACAACCGTAAGTCGACCATCTACAACGAGTCGTACGTCATCCGGTATTGCCGTGATTGAATTGGCCTTGAGGTCCAGCTTCTAAAGAAAAGTGAGAAGAGGTGAGGCACATGTGACGTTACCTCCACAATTGTGAGAGTGAAGAATGCAGGAGGTAAATCGGTCAGCTTGTTCTCTGCAAGGTTCAATGTCTTCAACCTCGTCAGTTGTCCCAGTGTCTGCTCGTTCGTCGGTGAATGAATAAAATAAAGTGAGTTTACGCACGGGCAAGCTGGTAGACGTGAGACTGTTACCGTTGAGGTCCAAATTCTCCAAGAGAGATAATTTGTTTCCAAAGTCCTCTGGAAGTGTCGTAAATTTGTTCAACCTGCATCCATCATCAGCGATCATCGACATCATCATCGTCCTCACGAGATGTCTAAGATCCTCAGTTTCTTGAAGGAGAAGAGAACGGAGGGTACAGATGCGAGCTCGGATGCAGCCCAATTCAGGTTTGTGAGTGTCTCGCTGTAGGTGTTGGAAATCTCCTTCACTTTGTTCCTGGAGATATCCAGCGTGTGAAGCCTGGGGAAGGCGAGAGAATGAGGAAACTCCATCAGATTGTTTCCCGCCACATTGAGATTGACCAGACCGGTGAGACGGTTGAGACAATTGGGGAGGATCGAGATTTCGTTGTAGCTGAGATTCAACACCTCTGTGAGATGATTGATATGGAGATTGGGAATGATGATGGAAGAGAGCTCACGGATGTGTGCCAACTCAAGGATGGGCTTCTCATCGATGACTTTGATTCGATTACGCTCGAGATTGAGTTCGGTTACCGTCTTCAACTTTCCCAATCTCTGAGGGATTCGGGGGAGTTCCACCTGATTCGAAACGTTACGATCGAAGATCCTTCGAGAAGAGCGACCGATGTACCCGTGTCTATCGGATAATGCATTGTCGTCTGAGTCCGCTCACCTCTTTCAGATTCAGCTCTTTGGACTGTTCTCTTTTACAAGACTGTATTCTGGCCCTTGCCATCGAAGTGAGATCGCTTCCGAGTTTGAGAGATCCCTTCTCGTCGACGTGCATCAGATCCTTCATCATCTCCGTGTCCCTCTACTCTCCCTCTATCTGATAGTTCAAACGCGACCGTTACTGGAAACCAATGGATGGTTGATCTACAGCGATGACAACGGGAGTTTATTTCTCCTCAACGCGGACACTTTTGATCGATGATGACGCTGACCACACATTCAAGATGAGACGTCCTCCATGTACATTTATAAACAAAGCCCCGGTCGTCCACCGATGAGCATACTTTCAAACTGTTGTATCGTTCGCTGCATTCGATGACATTGCATCGTCGTCTCCTCTTCTCTCGTCGGCGTTGATGGTTGTGTCAAGACGTCGGATGTGCTCTCGTCCCAGATGAAGAGTGGTTGACTCAGAAGATCCAATGCGAGTAGATCCAGTTGTTGATCGTCTTGACACAGGAGATCACTCAGCCTCCCTTCATATGTATTCCACTCTGGTGTTGGATTCCACTCGGTGTTACTCGAGAACTTCATCCTCTTTACGTTGGGTTCCTGATCACAGTCAGCCTCATCTTCATCCTCTTCCAGCTTCTTCACCTCTTCTTGATAGGTTCTCTTCATCGTGTCGCTGTTGCTTGTGTGGGTCTTTCGGACTCTGCGTTGTCTGGTGTGTGTGACCTCCTTCCTTTTTTGTTGCTCCTTCGGTTGGTAGCGACAGGGCTCTCATCTGTCAAAGACTCAGTCACCTTAACCCACCTTTCCTTCTCGTTAGGAATTTCACTAGCTAAAATACCATGGAGATTTCAATCTGCAGTAAGAAAACATATCCTATGCCCTAAGGCCCATGTGTAACACGGAGAAAAGAGAACAGCTCCCACACAGAGACGGTTACGTTTTATCACCTTCTATCGGGGTTTCCTTCAATGTCTTCCAGAATCAGAGAATCCGACCAGGGACTGGAAGGACCACAGACGCAACGGGAGATAGAAGTCCAGGCGAATCAGCCACGTTGCAGTAGCGGTTGACATTTCCGGAGGTTCAAAGACCCATTCTTATCATAGAACGATTCGGGGGCTTCGATGACAGTGGGAGAAATTCTATCTCTGGGTTTATTCAAAACGATCACGCCCGACGGACGCATTCTCTTCTCTTTGTCTTTTCGTCCCACGTACACACCCGAGGACCCATCTCATTCTTGCGCTTAAATGTGTTCTGCTTCTGTGTCAGGGCAGGTCATAGGTAGGTTAAAGAATGAGAAGGTGATGGAACACGTTCGCATTTATCGCGATGTCTGGTGGGATAGGCCGATGTCCTAAGAGGGAAATCTGCTTCGTGAGCGGATCTATACGAATTTCCTGGAAAGGAGCCGTGTAGATGTGAAAGGAGGTGGATCGTATGATGTCAGCGATTGTGCTGTCACCACAGGGACCTCATATCATCTTAAGATGACATTCTGGAAGGCTTCTGGTACGCGAGATGTTCCTCAACTCACTCGCGTACTCACCTTGTTTCGTCGCCCTTGCACCTTCATCATGCTCATCATCTTCTTTACGCGATGGAATCGGAAGACATTTCAGAACCAACGTTGTATGGGGCGTGACCTCTGGAGGACTCACGGGGATGTTGGGACTTGATCTCTCCCGATGAATGGCGGGTCTCAAGATCACCTGACGACCAGGAAGCTTCCGTTTGTCCCAATTCTGCTTCCTTTCTGTTGAACCGGTTGCTCATTCCGGACGGCCTTCTCTGGAACATGCTGGGTCTCAGTGTCCACCAACTTTCATCGGTCACGGTCGTCCCGTTCTATATCTTTCAGACTCATCACCAATTTTGCCAAACAACTGTGACACCTTCCATTACATCATCTTCATTCAACATTGTTCTCCTCAATCACATCCTCGGCCAACTCTTCTTCTGGCACTCCCTCTTTTGTCATTTCCTCCTCTTCTTCCTCTTCCGTTTCTTCCTTCTCTCTTGTCTCCTCTTCCTCTCTCGTCTCTTCTTCCTCTTCTCTTGTCTTCACTTCCTCTCCTCTTGTCTTCACTTCCTCTCCTGTTTCTTCTTCCTCTTCTGTCTCTTCAATTGGGATGCCGTGTGGTACATTTCCATTGTCCTTCACTCCATTCGTTACAGGCTCTATCTGTACATCTACGTCCTGCTCCATCTTCTCCTCTTCCCTCTCTACTCTCTCCTCTTCTTCGTTCTCTTCTACTTTCTCCTCCTGTGCTTTCTCCTCTACTGTCTCCTCCACACCCTCTGCTGTCTCCTCTACTCCCCTTTTCTCCTCTCCGTCCACCCCTTTCTTCTCTTCTTGTCCTTCTACCTCTCGTCTCTCCTCCACTCTCTTCTCTTCCTCCCTCTCCTCCACTCTCTTCTCTTCTTCCCTCTCCTCCACTCTCTTCTCTTCTCTCTCCTCCTCTTCCATTCTCTCCTCGAAAGAGCTGGGAGTGATCTCTTCAATGACAAAGGCCCTCTCAATCTTCTCTGCCGAAGAAGGAAATCCTTCCACCATCAGGTTCATCCTCTCTCCTCCTCACCTTCTGGTAGATCATTCTTCTCTCTCGATGGTTTCGGGGTGGCGGGTGTCCTACGTTCGAGTCCACGAGTGGCGGTGGCAGAGACGTCTCTGTCTCTGTCCTTCTTTAGAGTCTCCAACATGTCTCGCATGTCTTCGTCTTCGTTGAAGGGTTCTGTGCGTGTCAGTCATATGAACAAGAGGAGGACACACCGATGGATTGTAGTTCGCTGAGCATCTTGGCCGTAGACAATCGGACGTTTGCAACTGGTCTCATCAGCATGATGTCATGCGAGGTGATGGATGTGATGAGATGGATTGGATATATTTATGTGAGAATGAGATGTTACCTTTATCTTTGCTGAGTTTGCTGAACTTGGGCATGAATCGACTGTAGAACAATTCGTCGTTCTCTGCGAAAAAGAGTTTCTCTCTTCCAACGACTTCAGAGAAGCTGATGAGCCGTCAGGGAGGAGATGTGAGCAGATCTCACAGTTGTCGGATGGAATAGCTGCTGTGCGTGGCAAAGTTGAGGAGTTGGAGGATGAGAACTTCGGTGTATTCTGATATCCTATCTCTCACGAGTCTCTTCAACATGAATCCAACCTACATCATCATCAGCATCACGATCGTGATGGTGATCATGATCGTGATCGTCCGAGATGACAAAAAACGGAGGAAATGATCACCCTGGTGGCTGCCGTCTTTCTGATGCAAGCAAAAGTGTCGTAACAAGCGATGAGTAAAAGTGGTAAAATGTGTTCGTGGTTCGTCGGTGGATCGAACAGCACGCACAGCTTCTCCAATTGTCTGTGACGTCACGTCATCTACACCGTTGTAGACGGTGATTCTCACTTGACGAGGGCTTTTCTTATTCTCCAATTCTGTGAGTGAATGAGCTGAGCGAAGGCGGGAAGATATCTTCTCTGAGATCTCGTTGTCACGGTGCCCAGGAATTCTCCCAAATTTTTCAGTACAGCCAGTTTGATCTGATGAGGTCAATCTACAACGAGCTAAAACGTCTCACCTCATCGATGTCCCTGAGATAATCTTCAAAGACCGGAATGAGAACGTTCTCGGAAGTTTCCGTGCCCAAGATCTTGGCGATCTACGTACGGTTCATCTACAACGAGACATAATTCATCGAATATCACCTCGTGAAGAGAATAAGCCATGGTCTGTCTGACTTTCCATTGTGTATCCTTCACCAATTGGAAGTAAAGAGAAGACACTTCACTCCACCTCTCACTCTTGATGGTATACAACACTCCTTCTCTACGTCAGAGGAATCACGTGACTCGTTGTATATCACCAGGGAAGAAATAGGCGCATTTCGGAATCATCTCGGTGTCTCCGAGGGATTTACCGAGGGCAGGCATCTGACAGAAGGCTTGGGTCATCCTGTTGGACACCTTCTCACGTCAATCTACAACTCGCCACCTCCATCACCTGGTCCGGTGGTAGTAGAGAGATGAATTGTCCCAAATTGTACAGGACCACTCCCTTCACCCACCGCGATTGCTATTCTCGTCAATCTACAACTTTGTAGACGGACACTTACGTCGTCGATGAATCTCTCGAATATGGGTAAGAGGATGGAGACTCTCTTGGCGTGATCGAACGTCTCTCCGATGCCGATGAGACTCTCTGCCGAAGCTTTTCTCACTCCCCAGACGGAGTCGGAGGATAATTGGATGTAAATCGGCATCTACAACGTTGTAGATCAGTCGCGGCCGCACGCAGCGTCTCACCAGATGTTGGATGCACAGTTCCATTCCCAGTGTCTTCGATAAGGCTTGTAGATTGGACGCCACGACCTGACATCTGTCATCTACAACCAACCAAATGATTTCTTTACCTTTCTGACTTTGTGCGATGCATCGTTGGCTAATGTTCTGATGATGGGAATAATTGCATTCGCGGCAGACTCAGCGGACATGAACGGAGGAAAGCTCGTCAGCAGCTGTTGTGGTCACGTGACCCATCGAGTTTTCGTCGATTTTTCACACCTGAGCGGCGGCGATCCTGAGGTCTTCCGTCGTGGTGTCTCTGGCTAATGATTTCACTGTGGGGCAGAAGATGATCTCTACATCTTCCGTCTTACTGATGGACGCCATCTCCACAAGAGAGTGAGTGGCTGACGTTCTCACCTGTTCTCCATCAGTGATGATGAGGTGATGATCGATACCGATGTGATGGATTCATCATGTGAATAAAAAAAAGAATGAAAACTGGGTGGAAGGAGAGAGATGAAAACACGTGAAAAATGAAAATAGAATGTGAAGAGACGCACCCTTGGTGTCTTATCTGTACATAATTCCACTGTCAATGGAACGAGAATGTGTAGTGCAACGAGGTACGCTTCGTTCTGTTCTAGGCCGACGAGATGCTTGGCAATCTGTCGCGGTTATTATCGTGTCGTCTCACGTTAGTTGACGTGTCACCTCTGGAATCGTCTCGGCGAGAGCTTGGCGTATACTGGGTTCTTGTTCTGTCATCAATGCCTCCAGCAGCGGCACGATGTTCTTATCGATGTCCGAAAATTCGATCTGTGAGATGAGATGTTTCAAAGAGCGTATGATATATATCCTGTCGTCGTGTCATTCGACAGATGAGGTTGGATAATCACCGCTGCATGGGGATCTCTGAGTTGATGTATTTACGAATGCGATCCAGAACCGGAAGGGAGTCGTTGATAGCGAGGGCCGCTGAAGGATCGTCGGGGGCTAACATGATTTAGATAAAAACGATTCGTCCGATGGCAAAAGCGATCGGGAAGAGGTATAACCAGCCCACCTTGGGCCTCTGACGACCTGGCGCCCATCATCCTGAGGAATTCTGTAACATGGTTTTAGGATCATGAGACAACGGGCAAAACGAGAACGATCAGTTCTCGTGTACACGAGAGTCGATTGTGACCTCCAACGAGAGGTGTGAAGACCGAACGAAATGCATCTGGACGTTCTCACCGCTCATTGTGATCTCTCTATTGAGAACAAGTCAGGTGCAGCGGACACCGATAGCTGCAACGTGCAATGATATCCAATGTCTTCTCAACTGACCCGGGATCTCAACTGAGATGCCAGTGGTGTTTCAAAACAATACGAACGTGACACATCATCCTCGGCTCATGCTGACACAAAGAATGCCAGCGATGTGTCTTTTATTGCTTCTATATTCTCACAGACAACCCACCTCCACACCCCACCCGGATGTCTTCTCATGAGATGACCATGAAAACAATCCCTCTCATCTACTCACACCAGAGGCTGGGCTGAAAGTATAGATATAGAACCCCTCATGGTGCTCACGATCCACCTTTTCGGGAGGTGATCACCAGAACCGGTCTCCAAAGTAGGGAATTTTCTGCGAGCTCCCACAGCCGTTTGTCGCTTTCTCGGTTGTCATTTTATCTATAACAAACAAGGTGAGCCCGTTCCTCTTCTGCCGCCTCTCAACTGCTCAGTACCACTACCCATCACATTACACATCGACGTCACCACAACGTTAGACTCTTAATGAAATCAACTCTGTTATTCTTATTCGGGCTCCTCTGTATCGTCTCGGGGGAGGTGTATGGCATCGACTACGCACCCAGAAGAGGAGTGAATGGCACTTGCCCCACCTACGAAGATGTCTTCGCCGATCTCCAACTTCTCAAGCCCATCACCCAACAGATCCGCATCTATAACATGCAAGATTGTAACCAAGGAAATTTCACTCTACGAGCGGCCCAACAATTGGGGCTCAAGGTAGGATCACATTTCACTCGCTTTCCAAGCGTTCCATCACACGTCTAAAATCCGCAGGTGTTCATTGGTATTCAGAATGCCCCCCTCGACATCTTCTATTGGAACATGCACATTCTCTACGAGATGGAACAAGCATTCGGAGTGAGCAATATCATCACAGGTGCCGCCGTGGGCACAGAATCTCTCTTCCGTCGCGACATGAACGTCACCACCGTCAATCAACGCATCTTCGAATTCAAGGTGGACATTATCATCTTTTCCATCGTCTCACATCTTCAGAACTTCTGCGCACAGAACAACTTCACCTTCCCCGTCGGTTACGCCGACACATCCGAATATCTATTGGGTAACCCCAGACTGAACGAGACCGCCGATCTTCTAATGGTCAATGTGAGATCATGATCTCCCTTCCTGTCTGACTCGGCAGGTGTTTCCGTACTATTCAAAGACCCATTTCCCCAACGAGCAGGACACGAGCTCGATCGACTTCACCATCAAGAGATACAATGACATCCGAGCAGCTTTTCCAAATCAGACCATTTACATAGGAGAGACGGGATGGTCCACCTACAACAACGACAGTGGATACGTGAGTTGCATCATCCATCGAGACGATCCATCGTGATGATGTTGATGTCTGATGTCCATAGGATGGTATCACCGTTCAGAGTTGGTACTTGAAGCAAGTGGGCTGCAGAACTTACGCACAGAATATTCCGGTCTTTTTCTTCGAAGCCTTCGATCAACCTTCTCGCATCGCTGGGGCCAGCAACGGCCTCCAAGAGGGCTACTGGGGAATCTTCACAGACAATCGTGTACCAAAGTACAACTTCACCTTCACCTGTCCGGGTACGTAACTCGAAATTTCATCGAAATCCTGACTCGCAGGCAGGCGTGGTCATACCAACGACGTACACGGTCTCCTCTTACTCTCACCCTCCCACCGTCCAACCCGTATCTACAACGATCGCCGCAGCTTGTCACACGTTGTACACTTCCGCCACCTGCCGCACTGCCTCGGAGAATCCGACGAACGTAAACGCTTCCCTGGTGACCAGTACTCTCAATTACGTCTGTGGGCAGCACCCAGAGTACTGCACCGACATCAACAACAACGGACAGTACTCTACCTGCTCTCCTGTTCAGAAGGTCTCTTACGTGATGAATCAATTCTACCAGCAGTTCTACTCCCAGCAGGGTAACGCAGCCTGCCAATTCGGCGGCCTCGGAACCATCGTTGTAGACGGAGATATCACGTCCAGATGTCACCAGATGTACCTGGGCTCCATCTGCCGCACTTCATCCGAGAGCCCTGTCCAATTGAATGCGACGAAGGTGGCCAGCGCAGTGGAATACGTCTGTGGAAACAACCCTTCGTTCTGCAAGGAACTATCACCAGGTGGTGCTTACTACCAGTGCAACACCGCACAGCAGGCCACCTATGCCATGAACCAGTTCTACGGCTACTACAGTGTCTCCCAGGGTACCGCCGCCTGCAAGTTCAACGGTGTTGGATTCCTCCAGGCGACGCAGATTGCCAAATCGAGCACCAGCACGACGGCGACTTCGGTGCAGAACACGGCGGTCAAGTCTGTTTCTTCTGGGTGGAAGGCAATGCCCGCAATGATGGGACTCTGTCTATTACTCGCCATCACCATTTGAATAGAAGGACTGTGACATTCTACGTCTTGTTTCTCTTCTGGATGTAGATGGTCTCTCTCGTGCGTATGATCCAGGGTAATTTCGTCCAATCTCTCTCCACTCCATCGAACCCATGGGCACTACCGATCGTCTCGAACCCTTTCACCGTAGAATTCTCTGACAAGATGTAATGGAACAGGGTCATGTCTTCTTCCTTCAAGTTCTCCAGCTTGGAATATCTGACACTCTTCAGCACCGTTTCACATCCAACACACACCTCCAACCCTTCTGCATCTCACCGAAGCGTGAGGCACCGCTGACGGCCGTGGCTACGTCGATGTGAACGTATCTTTCTTTCTCGGGTGAATTCCTCCCTAGATGGTGAAGTCGTTGGAGGGCGACGCCGCCTGGATAATTGAAGACGGAAGCAGAGAAGAAGAAGAGGGTGGCGGCCGCGCTGACGAGAAGAGCTAAGATGGAGAGAGAGAAGAGGAGGCGTCCTACTAAGCTCTTCTTCCTCTGGATTTGACTGAAGATTGTCAGGTGAGTGACGGTGAGAGACACACAGCCGATGGAGACCGACGGCGGCGGTTAGATTGAAGATGGGTATGACGTAGAAGACGAAACGTAGTTCTTTGTGAGGTAGGAAGCTGTAGAGAGAGAGGAAGACCACGCTAGGTGTCAGTACCTTCCACACCTTACACCTTCAGTCTCGATTGAGTAGAAGAGTTTACCTTTCTGAAATCGGTACAGATGGCATAGAGGGAGAGGGGAAGAGCGGCTAAGAGGGAGCGAGGTAGGGCGTTACTGAAGTACCAGTGGAAGGGTGACGTACCCCACTTGTGGCTCTCGTTCTGGTACGTGTTGTACCACAGGACCTGATGGCTCGTTGTAGATGGAGTCATGAGGGTACTCACCTCTCCTTCCGGCCACAAGAATCGCTTCCAGAAGATGGAATCGATGATGACAGTCAGGGCTGGATTCATTCAGAAAAATGAGAACGAAACATGAAGCTCACCCAAGCTGATGAGACCGTACACGATGCCCTTGTACAATGTGAAAGTCACGGAAATTTCGCGGGTGATCCACAGTATCAACGTCAGAGGACCCAGTATACCCACAACCTGATCGTTGGGTGAGATGAAAACTCGACGAAAACTCACCTCGCTGCGAAATACAACGATGGCGAAGACGAAGCATGCGATCATTCTCTCGTGTTTTCCTGACAACCAGGCAGCGTAGGCGTGCAAGACTTTCGAAAGTCAAATCTCCCGCCAAAAATCGTTGCGACTCACCGAGAGCGAGTGCGAAAGTGTTGGGAAGAGGTCTCGATACGTAGAATAATAGGTGGAATTGAGTGAGGCAGGTGATGATGGAGAACCACAAGGCAGTGTTCTTCCCGTACAACGCAGCCGCCGCTCTTCTCAAACGAAAATATCCAGACAAGACTAAGGCAGCCAGGATGGCCCTCACTGGTGGTGGTGAGAAGAGATGTGAAGCCGATGGTGAGTCACCGATCAATTGGGAGATGAGCTTGGGGCTGAAATCAAATTCGAAACTCAGGAGGGACATGTATGTCTGTAACATGAAGTGGAGGGGATAAGAGATGGCAGTGACGATGAGAGGGCCGATGAAACTGCGAGGGACCACACCAGGAAATTCTAAATGGTCATACTGTGATGAGATTCAGGTGTGAGACGATTGTGGATGGTTCACCTTGTCGATGTCTCTACCGTGATAGAGGATGTCGTGCATCGCCTGCATGTTAAAGCTTTCCTCGACCTGTGGATCATCAGAGTCCACCACGTGGGATTGCATTACCTTGGTATAAGGGCACAACACCATG
Source organism: Planoprotostelium fungivorum (assembly GCA_003024175.1). Classification (NCBI taxonomy): domain Eukaryota; phylum Evosea; class Variosea; order Cavosteliida; family Cavosteliaceae; genus Planoprotostelium; species Planoprotostelium fungivorum. Next base: position 44,156 of record MDYQ01000134.1, read on the forward strand.
TAGAATATGGCTGTGAAGAACACGTACATGTCCCATCGGTCGAGAGGCTCTGGATTGGTTCGCACGTGTTCCCCCTGATCTGTTTCGACAGAGGGACTGTCCTTAGATTTGTTTCGTGCCTTCGGCATGTGGCTGGTGGTGTCACTGATGTGATAATGGTGACACGTTGTAAATGATATCATCACAGATGATCTCATATTCCTGAACGGGAATCATGTTCAGCCGCAGGAAGATCATTGCGGATGTACTCACGAAGGCCAAAGGTGAGCCTTCCTCTCCACTCGCCAGTGTCCTCACCATCTTCAGGTGATGCATTAGAGAAGAGGGTGGTCAGACTGTATAAGAATCTGGGAAAGAGGAATGTCAAGAGAGACGTCACCCTCATCGACCGCTTTGGTAATCGATCTCAGATCGACGTCACATACGGTTACTTCTTCAAGACATATGTAGAATGTAAAAATTACACTTCAACCGTTCCTCTCAGGTGATTCATCCTCTCTGGCAATGTGTCCCATCCAAAATCATCGGCTCGAATCACTCTTCGCACAACTCACGGATACAGTGATGTGGCCAAATTCAAAGAAGTGTTGTCTTTGAATAATATTCCCGTGTCGAGAGGGATATTCATCACCACCAGTGATTACGTGCCCAGAGCAGTCACCATCGGTATCCACACAGTCAATGGTGAAGAATTACGTGAGCTGGAGAGACAAGCCAAACACAGAAAGGTGTGAGAACAGACGAAACTCATCTGATGAGGAAAGAAGGCAACTGATCTGGCTCTTTGGTTCTTATTTGCCGGTGGTATTGTGGGAGGGGGATATTTGTATGTCATGCAGCATCCCAATGACTTGGTAGAAGATGCACAACAGAAGGTGAGTGATGACGAGTGTGAAGTGCTGATGTGTGCAGGCCAGGAACATAGTTGACCCAGAATGCTGGAAGAGTGCATACAGTAAGACACAGAGGAAAATTTTAGGACTGTACAAGGAAGCAAAAAGAGTGATAAAGGAGTACTTGGGCTAATATGCCCTTCAATCTATAGATGTGAAATTGTCATCATCCTTCTGTGTGGCATTCGCACGTGACAAATTGAGAAGGACAACAAGGCTTACATCTGTGTCAATGCGAATGGAGAGAAGAAGAGCTTTAGTCATGGGGAGATCTCAGCCATGATTATGAGTGAGTGTCTGAACACCGACACATCGGACAACTGAGGTTGGTAACAAGTTGGGAGCCGGGGAAGGAGATTCCACTGAGGAGACCAACGACAAGAGATAACACACACAAGGGTAGAAAGAGTGAGGAAGGATGGAAGTGGAAGCTGTCCAAAAGATGGAATGGAAATCACTTCGTATCAAACTTTGTTACACTCATTGTGGTACGAGGCTCCCACTTGGCTGTTCTCAGCCCATCAGCTGCACTAACTCGGTTTGGTCTGCAGAGGATGCCCTCACAATAGCCTGGTTAGCTCTGATCGTTGGATCTACACGAAGATCTGACGTGATCATCCTCACCACCTCGGTGTGATCTGCATTGGACGCCATCGCGATGAGATCATTTTTCTTAGCTGATACATCTACACGAGGATCGAACAATAGCAGCCGCACTATCTCGGTGTGATTGTTTCTGGCTGCACGTTTGGTGGCATCGTCGTTTTTTTCTGAACACACATGTGAACTCCTCAAGCGTCGCCATAAGAGTTCGTCCAGAGCGAATGAAAATGGCTCCCCGAGATAAGGATCGAGTCGATCGAGGTCGGTGCGACCCAAGAGAAATCGAAGAGAGTCCACCTTGCAGCGTGTCACTGCCAGATAGAGATCATGATCGGTCAGCCAGTCAGTGAAGCCGTCCACTGGCAAGTTGAGAAGAGAGTAAGAGAGATGGGAAGTCTCACCGATGTCTTTCCACACCTTGCACGTTTTACGAAGGATGGTAAATTGTTTTCTCCTCGTGTCATGTGATTGGGGATTGGGGGCTAAGCATGTTGAATAGTAGTAGTTTCGGCTCTGGCGGATCCACGGTTCGACGTCTTTGTTCAGCACAACATGTAAGATGTCTCTGGTAATATCGTAACTGGTGAGGTGACCGTTCGTCATCTGTCTTCTTTCTGCTGGCTGGAAAAGAGAAGACGTGTGTTCGGAAGATGATCTGTGTCGGGTGTCTGTGTTCTGTTTGTTCACTTTTTTCAAAATTAAACGTGCACCTTCTCAGATCAAAGAAACGGATCTCTTACAGAGGAAGTCTCACCACTTATGACAAAACTTGGTCACCAGGGCAGCTTTGGGCAGATTGAGAAGCAATCTCTCGTGGAACCCGCTGGTTGTATTTCTCAATTCTTTGTGTCACCATTTACGTAAAGACGATGGTGAATTGCGATGCACAAGTATCTCCAACCCCTGCGTAAATCGTTCACATCATCGAGACATAACACTAACCTTCGCTCTTACAACATCATGCCGGAGAATCGTCTTGCACAATCCAGGTCACCATACCTCTTACAACACAAGAATAATCCCGTGGATTGGTATCCTTGGGGAGATGAAGCCATACAGAAGGCGAAAAGGGAAGATAAGATGATCTTCTTGAGCGTCGGTTATTCCACCTGCCAGTGAGCTCTACGAGGTCACGTTCGAGCGTCTCTGACCGATTGATACAGTTGGTGTCACGTTATGGCTCACGAATCATTCGAGAGTCCTGCCATTGCAAAGGTGTGACGTCACGATATGATGTGTCTGACCACCAACAGGTAATGAACGACCACTTTGTCAATGTGAAGGTAGATCGTGAAGAGAGACCCGATATTGACAAGATCTACATGACTTACATCCAAGCCACATCAGGTGATCTCTTACGTCTCACTCCCTCTCGTCTTACACGACGAAAGGGGGTGGAGGCTGGCCCATGAGTGTATGGTTGACTCCCGATCTGAAGCCCATCGTGGGAGGCACGTACTTTCCACCCCAAGATGCACACCACAGACCAGGTAGAGGGCTCTTCATCACAATGAATGACAAGAGAAGGATTTCCAAAGATTTGTGAAAAGATCGCCAAGCAATGGAAGGAACATAGGGAAGAGATCATGGCTCACGGTGATCAGGTGCATCTGAATCCATCGCGAGATCCCATCATCAGATCTAGACGTTGACCCGTCTGTTCAGATCGTGCAGGCTCTCAGTGAGAGAGCTGAGCCTTCAGAACAAGAAGTCGTGGCAGCAGAGTCCACAGATTACTGTTATGCACAACTCTACAAGTGATCTACACCGTTGTAGATGGGGAGACTGATGGAGAGGCAGGACCTACGATCTCGTGTTGGGTGGATTTGGCAGAGCACCGAAATTTCCTCGACCTTCCTTGTTCAACTTCCTTTTCTCCCTCTCTGCAAAAACTCTCCACGATCAGGTGCTCGTTGTAGATGAAAATATATCTACTCACAACTATTCAGAGAGCAGAGAAGGCAGTGGAGATGTCACTGAATACGCTGAAGAAGATGGCCAGAGGAGGTGGAGAAATCTCGTGGAAATCTCGTTGATCATTCTAGGAATCTACGATCACTTGGGAGGTGGTTTCCATCGGTACAGTGTCACGGCCGATTGGCACGTACCACAGTGAGTTTCAATCAAATGAAACTATCCATTGATCTACAACGAGCTTCGAAAAGATGCTGTACGATCAAGCCCAATTATTGGTCTCTTATTCAGAAGCTTATCTCATTACAAAAGACCCTTCTCTTTTGCACATCATCCGAGGTATATCTCATCAACTGTAATGCTACGTATCTGAACCTTCTCAGAATGCGTAGAGTACGTATCCAGGGTGATGACTTCACCGGATGGTGGATTCTACTCTGCCGAGGACGCTGATTCCTTCTTAGAGGAGGGTAAATCAGATCACGCTGAAGGTGCCTTCTACGTGTGGTCACAGAATGAGATCAGGTAGAATACATCCATGGGATAGATCACGTGACATGCTCGATGTTGATGACGTGGCAGGGAGATATTGGGAGGGGAGAGTGAAGTGTACGAATACCACTATGGCATCCGTGAGAATGGAAACACGAACGAGGAATCTGATCCACACGGGGAGATGAAGGGAAAGAACGTCTTGATGCAACGATACTCTGTAGAAGAGACTGCTTCTCACTTTGGCGTCACCAACCAACAGGTGAGATGCTTCACGCAAGGGATTCATATCGAATGTGGCAGTGCGAGGAGATTCTACAACGAGCCAGGAGCAGATTGTTCGAGAGGAGAGAGAACAGGCCCAAGCCGCACTTGGATGATAAGATCATCACGGCCTGGAACGGTATATCATTGAAATTTCACGGAGATCTGACGATTCCAGGTCTCATGGTCAGTGGTCTGTGTGCAGCCTATCGGGCATTACACGATGAAGCGATTCTCGAATCTGCGAGGAGATCCTGCGAATTCGTGCGCACGAAACTGTACGATTCCGATAATGGAAGATTGCTGCGAAATTTCAGAGACTCTGCATCAGACGTACAAGGCTTCTCGGATGATTATTCATTCATGATCCAAGGCCTACTGGGTCAGTTCATCATCATCATCGAATCCATCGATATCGATCATCACGATCATCTCACCGCTGATGAATCTCAGACTTGTATGAATTGAGTGGAGAAGGGAAATGGTTGCAGTGGTCGATCGATCTACAACGTACTCACGATCGATTGTTCCACGATGACGTCTCTGGTGGCTACTGGAACGTCAGAGAGGGTGACAGGTGATATCTCTACGAACCACTCCTGATCTCATCTACAACCAGCCACGTTCTATTCAGGGTGAAGGAAGAGCACGATGGAGCGGAGCCTTCGGATAATTCGGTCGCTGCGGGGAATTTGCTTCGGATGTCCATCCTAACAGACGATCTGAATTGGCGGGAAAAAGCTCTTGGAATTTTCCGTTACTTTTCTGAGACGTTGGGAGAGGTGAGAGGGGAGGTGAACGATGATTGACTCGTTGTAGAGAGCATTTGCGGTACCACAGATGGTCAAGGCGTTGAATTTCTCGGTCATGCCCGTGAAGCAAATTGTTGTGGCCGGAAAAAGAGACAGCAACATCATGAGAGTGTGTTCAAAGAACTCGTACTCACATCACTCATCATCATCACAGGAGATCCACGCGAGATACGATCCATTCAGAGTGATCATCTATAACGATGAAAAAGTAGAGGGACTGTCCTCGAAAGTGAAGGTGAGGTGGTGATGTCATGATGGGGTGTGACGATGAGCAGGAGCTGAAGGCTGATGGAGACAAACCTACGGTGTATGTCTGTAGAGACTTTGTATGCCATAGACCGGCCTTCACAGTCGATCAAGTCACAGAAGCACTTGGAGAATGAATCATCATCTACCTCGATATAAATGAGAATAAATCATCCATGCTGTATCTACCGATCTACAATGCAAAGCCGGCTTTGTAGCCACGATTTTTGGTGGACATGAGCGAACAGACGACAGTCAGCAAGATTCAAGCTCTGAAGGAATTGAGCGATGGATACTCTCAGTACTTTGATGTCTCTCAGGTCCACACACACATGGTATGTCTTTGTCAAAATCATCTCTCTACCTCCTCTGATGAAATCCATCTAGAGCGCTGGAATAGGGGAAACGATTGAACAGATGTTGACGCAACTCGACGAACTCAATGCACTCATTCACAGTGTGGGTCATCTAACGCCTCACTTAACCCTCTATAGTCCAACCTATTGACTCCGAATCCAGACCCAGAGTAGCACTCGTGCGACACAAGATTCCATCACATCCATCCTGGCTCACACCGCACGCTTAGAAGAAACGTACGCTATTATCGATGCCTATCAAGTGAGAAGAATCAGCATCGTCGATCTGATGAGGATGTAAGATCTACATTTCCACCATAGAAGCCATGGTCACTCGAGCGGAAGAGCGAACATCTGCTATCGAACAACAATATTCCTTCCATATTGCAGAGGTGTGTCACAACCATCACCTCCAAACTGATCCTCTCTAGATGAAAGAGAAGGCCAAGAGTTTCCTGAGCACATTCGGCATCGTGAGTCAACTCTCATGTACGATCAGAGGAAATTGACGACAAGCAGAGAAAATCCACCACACAAGCACCACCGACAAACAACATCATCGCTGTACCAGAGTTGAACGTCATCGACACGAAACAACTGTTTGATGAGTTAAAGAAGAAGGCATTGGTGAGCCGAGAGCCACAGTCAGAGGAGATGAAGGTTTCGAGCGAGTAAATAAATGGTCAGATGATGTGGATAATGATATGCAGATCACTTTGGAATGAGCTAATACTATTTAATGTCCCTTGTCTGGTCTGATACGGGCGAGGAGTCCGTCCTTTGTGGCCTCCTTCCATTCTGCGACCTGTTCTCGCGGTCAGAGGTGATTCACTCGGAGACATTCATATGATGTCAAATACCTTCTGAGGGTACTCTGGATCGTCCTCGAGGTTGTGAGCGTTGTACTTTTGTGCAGGGTAAGGGTGGTGGGGAGGTCTCAGTAATCTCTGCATCATATAGGTCAATCTTATGATTCGGCATCTTCCTCCCGAAATGATATCAACCGTTTATCTATTCACCTCGTGTTTGGTTCCCCAGTACCAGGCTCCAGCGGCCACCGAGAAGTAGAAGACGGTCGCAATGACATTACGAGTGGTCTGATTGTGAGGCTTGAGACCCCACTTCCAGTTGGGGATGACAGGGTATCTGTGGACTCCTCCTCCTCCCATGGTGTTGCTGAGAGAAAGATCTGATGTCAGATCACCAGCCGTTTTTTCGAGTTGTTTGCTGAGACGAAAAAAGAGGACACAGCCGATGACCACTGGAGGGACTGACCTCTCGACAAAGAGATTGGAAGGATGTCTCAAGTACGGTTACCTCACCAAACAAGGAAGAGAGAGGAAGTCGTGGTGAGTTTAGACATCTGCATTCGACATCACTGCACCATCACAACTGGGAGTGTGTGGTTTCATCAGTTTGTATGTGGATCGTGTACTGAAATCGTTTCATGTAGGAAGAAGAGATACTTCAATCTCAATCTGGATTACCTCTGTGAGTGTCGATGACGAGTATCTCTCTGACGTATGTAACAGCTTACCATGAGACACGCTTTGTGAGGATCGTTCCGAGTCTGTGAAATGACCACGACAGGCCGCACCAAAGGGAGTGATAGCCATGAGTGAATACGTAGATTGTCAGGAAGAGGACGTCATTCTGGGAGGAGAATTTCGGTTCATCCTTACCCTCAACACCCGCATGTTACTCGTCCGATGTGTCAATCGAGAAGAAGTAGACATCTCATTCTCATTGGACATAAGATCTCACAAGACATCAGATGATGGAATGGCTCAAGTCCATTCGTGCCATCGGAGAAGCACACAAGACGTCTCGCGACATCCATCGTCCATTCAAAATCCCAGCCACCCATTATTGTAAAGAATTACTCGTTCAGACGTTAGAACTGGCCAGAGAATCCGCCAGGTGAGACGAGATCTCCAAGATGCAGCTGATGGAGTGAAGGTTGATCGGAGGCTCGACTAAACTGATCGAATCTCAATCAAACAAGGAAGACAAGTGAGACCTCCCACCATCTCCTCCATACACATTAACCATCTCATCTTGCATAGAAGATAACATCATCTGATGATGAAACAGAGAGAAGCATTCGACGGGAATCAAATCATTCGGTATTCAAATCACCGACTTACTCTCCACCGTCACACAACTCTGCTCTCAACCTTTCGATCCAACGTTACAGAACAACGCTTCATCCCAAATACGAACCATTCACCATTTCGTGAGCCATTCTATACTCTGTGACTCATGCGTCCGTGATGTCTACAGACTCGTGATGACGATGAGATGTCAGAATGGAAGTGACTGCATAACTGAACGAGGGACAGCTGACCACGGAAGCGGCGGGTATGATCGCTGCACCGAGGGCGGGAGATCGAAAACTATCTTCGGGCATCGACTTTATGAAGTCCCACACGGCATGTACAGAATTAAGCCTACAGATGAAGACAAAGGTCACCCCTACGCCAGTGCAGGAAGTGAAAGACTGTATGAGGAGGATGGGAGAGAAGATCATCCAGTCCACTCGTTCTCTACAATCGATCACGGTAGAAGATGTAGATTTCAAGGTGAATGAAAATCGTCCTAGAGGAAGATTGAGTGGAGGACAGGTGTTGAAACAGGAGCAATGGTTCTTCCTGTCGATCATTCAGAGCTGCAGGGGAGTGGATGCGTTGAGGGGAATGAGGAACACGCTGGATGATTACCACTCCAAGGTCTTCGAACTGAACAATCTCATCAACGATTACATCGAACATGCCGAGGACATACAGGGTCCAGATAATTCGACCTCTCCAGAGTCTTTGACTCCGGTATGTATCTCATCATCGTACTTCATCTCGTGCATCTTTGATCATCTCGTGCATCTTTGATCATCTCATGCATCCATCTTTGATCGTGCACCAATCATCGTTCAACGCCCATCATCTGAACGATCGGTAGATCCAAAAGAAGATCATCGATCAGATGAGAGAACTCACCAGCAACACGGAATGGTTCTTCTCCGAAGAGAGATTGCAGAGGAAAGAGAGTCGAACATAAAAAACATTTACTTTATCTTATTGTCCCTTGAGGGGGGCGGGCTCTTCACCAGCGTGTCTGGTTCTTCCTCCCTTCGAGGCGATCTCTTGTACCTTCTCCTTGGGCATGGAAGCGAATCCCTGCTTTCCCTTCTCTCCCTCCTTCTCCTCGGAATCTTCCTTCTTCTCTCCCTCCTTCTTCTTGGAGTCCTTCTCTTCCTTCTCAGAGTCCTTCGATGAGCTGTCATCGGACTTGGACTTCTTGGGTGAAGGCTCCTCTCCGGCATGCTGCGTTCTTCCTCCCTTGGAAGCGATCTCTTGGACCTTCTCCTTGGGCATGGAAGCGAATCCTTGCTTTCCCTTCTCTCCGTCCTTCTTGTCCTCAGACTCGACATCGTCGGAAGATCTCTTCAATCCTCTCTTCTCGGACTCGGGGAGCTCCTCTCCCTTCTCCAGCTTGTCTAACATCTCCTGCATATCATGTCAGATGGAGGTGGATCATACGTGTGGAATGAACGAACCTGGGCGTGCTTCTTGGCCTCCTCAGAAGAGTTGGCGTTGTTGAGGGTGGCCTTGTAACCTCCCATGACGTGGTTGTGGTGCTTCTCTTCCTCGCTGGCATCCTTGTTCTTGCTTCTCTCGGACTCGGGGAGCTCCTCACCCTTGGCGAGCTTGTCCAACATCTCTTGAGCGTGCTTCTTGGCCTCTTCGGAGGCGTTGGCGTTGTTTAAGGTGGCCTTGTAGCCTCCCTCTACGTGGTGTCTGTGCTTGTCTTCCTCAGACAGATCGGTCTGGCGAGGTGGGTTGGCACGCTCGACATCCTCTCCCTTGGACATCTTGTTCAACATGTCCTGAGTGGTGTGAGCGGTGGTGACGTGTTCTACATTTCACACACCATGGCGTGCTGCTTGGCCTCCTCGGAGGACTTTGGGTTGGAGATGGTGGCCTTGTAACCTCCCTCGATGTTGTTGATGTTGGCGGACATGTTGTGTGTGTCGTGTGTGGCTTCTGTTTCGTAACTTTGTGATTCGTAGCCCAGCCACCATCTGGGTCACGTGACCGTCAGAGATTTCGCGTGTTGTAGATATCACGTGGAAGCTGAACCTTAAACCCCAGCTGTCCAACAAAGAGATGAAGATGTTCATAGATGGATGGAAATGCTTCGAAATTTCTTCAAAGATTTTGTATTTGACGGCACGCCGCATGAGGAGTTGGAAACACGTGACCACTTAAGACGTGGCCTCGAACGACTCCTTGTGAACTCGAATCGACTGCGTTCTCTTGGACAGGGGAGGAATAGGATCGTGAGATCGTGTCGATCATCGCAGAGGGCCAACAGATATGGTTCTCTTCCACGAAAGTGAAGGTTGACAGATCGTCGATGTATCACATACAAGGTGGAGAGAAGAAGGACTAAGTGATAACCTCACAGAGATGAGACATTCATCAGAGGTATACAAATGTGTAGAGGTGAGGTCATATACATATCTCATTCACTTGTCATCTATTATGCACTCTATGTACATTTCGTTCTTCACTTCCTCTGTTTCTTCTTCTCTGGCATGAGTGACTCATCCAACTCTCTCGAATGTTCCATGTCCTTGATGAAGCTCTGGCAGATGTTCACCGTCTGCTGTAGGTCCTCCATGGTGACCACCCTTCCCTGCACGGCTGCCAGACTCTGAGAAAGAGAGATGCAGTTTTTAATCTGCCTTCCGTTCAACTTGTAATCCGCCAGTGGCCTGGGATCGATGCCTTCCACTCTCATGGCCTTCATCAGCATCTGACGCTCTCTCTCAATTCCAACAAAATAAAACGAAATAAAACATACCTGCCAGATGGATATCCTTGCACTGAGATCGAGAGCGTCATATCTCAAAGCGACGGTGATTCTGGAATAGAAGGCAGCATCGAAGGTCTGAACACGATTGGATGTGAGGAAGAGGATGCCCTGGTAGTATTCCAGCAGCCTCAACATGACTCCCACCATGGCGTTTCGCTCCACTTCTCTGTACCCTCTCTGCTCCAAGAAGACGTCCGCCTCGTCCATCAACAGAACGGCCTTCCAGTGTGCTGCAAGATCTACCCATGTCAGTGATGACGTCATCACACGTCACTCACCCAAGATCTTCTGCAGCTTGACCTCCAGGGTGGCGGGATCGGTTCCTAATTCACCCACGGATACGTAATAGAGCGGCTTGTGGAGGACCTCCGCCACGGCTTCTGCCGTGAGAGTCTTACCCGTACCGGGGGGACCGTGGAGTAAGAACTGTCTCCATCAGTGACTCGTTGTAGATGGATGGTACTCACGATGCTGCCGCCACCCTTTCCTGCGATGATATCGGAGAAGACTTCTTGGCTGTTCTTGACGACAGCGTAGATCAACTGCTTTCGAGTGTGCTCTAGGACCAACTGTTCGAAGGCGTCGTTGTTGAATTGAATCTCGTGGACGGAATCGACCAGGGCATATCCCCAGCACTTGTGAGTGAAGTTGAAACCGGAGATGGCGGGCCAGCACACAGCGAGGTATTCTTCAGGTACTCTGATCTCAGTCAGTGATACTCTTCATCGCTTGAACGTGGAGACGTCTCACTCTTCGATCTGGTTCTGTTGGAGTTGTGCGGCTCCGTGGTGGGCTAACCCTTGGTTACGGTTGGTCTTCGCCCTGACATTGTTTGCAATGAGGTTTATGGCTTGTGATCCCTGATGACGTCATTCCACGTCGTCTCGTGTCTCCTCACGATGACACCAAATAGACCCGAGTTAACATTGTGTTCGAGACCCTTGACGATGTCTAAGACGATTCTCCCCGGTTTGTTCGTGTGGGCACCGACGAAGCCGTTGGACTTGTGGGCCACAAAGTCTTGACTGCGAGAGAGAACAGTGTATCTCCTTCCCCTCTCTCTCATTCTCTCCAGCATATCGGAGGGTACGGGAGTGTAGTCGATCGAGCGGAGGGACTTCATGTTCTTGTACTGAGGAACGTTCGTTGCACCCTGGTGACGTCAGATGACGTCATCACCGGAGTTGGACTCACGTTGGCCCATAGGAATTGATTTCCGTCGGAGACGATACCCGCGATGTTGAGCTGCATGAACCAGTTCTTGACCAACTGACCCATCATGTCCGTGGTGACAGAGACCACATAGTGACAGCTGAGAACGAGATAGCAGACGGGTGTGTCCTTGAGGGTCATCTCAGTCGTGTGGACGATGGTACCCGGTCGAATGACAGAAGCCACGTCTTCAAACTTGTACATGTCACTGTTGTCGTCAGACATCGAGACATGTGAGAGGGAATCTCACTCTTTGGGAGGCTGGTAGATAGAGTCCAACCAGCGCACGAGTGTCTCCAGACCGTTGATTCCCTTGTTATTGGCGGGGCACTGTGCCTGCTGTGAGATCCGTAACTGGCTCGTGAGGGTCTCGATGTACTTGTCTTGAACCTCCTCCTTCTTCTCCACGTACGTTCTCAAGAGGGGAAGGGCCAATTTGATCTCTCTGAAGGTGAACCTGGGCTCCAAGATGACACCCTCGTCGTAGGCGTCGGCGCTGATGTCTCTCGCTTCCTCTTCTTCCTCTTCGAATCCTTCCATCTCTCCCTCGATGTCCATGGCCTTTGCTGTTCCTCCCGACTCCTCGTGGATGGTGTTCCATTGGGTGATGGTGGCCAAATTGGGGTCAGCGGTGTATCCACAGCTGAACTGTTGGAGGTGAGATGATGATGAGGAGATGAGACGACTCACCACACAGAGTCTCCTCAGATTCTTGTTGTCTCGGACGAATTGAACGGATACGGGATCACCGTTGGAGTCCCTCGTGATGAGGGCAACGCCATCCATCATCTTGTCGGACGGATGTGCATTGTCCGTGTTGATCTCTTCCTCCTTCTCGGCATCGGGGAACAGAGACTGAAGAAGGTGAGGATGACGAAAGGTGGGTGATCGTTTCGAATCACCTCTTGAAGGGTCTCGATGAGATCTCTGTCGTTACCCGACTTGGATACACCACGCTGCTCACACAGGAATCTCAGAAAATCGGTGGTGACGTTTTGAAGGAAGAGACTTGGTAATGGTTCCGATAGGACCGTGATCTCGAAGGAGATCTTACTCGGTCTGCACCCTTTGGCTCTGGAGAGATGGCGAAGGTTCTGGAAGTGAGTCTCAGAGACGATCTTGGACGTGGGAAAGTCACCTCATCGCTGATAGAGTCGATCAGAGCAGTGAGACCTTTGACACGAAGGTAGTCGTTGATGTACTTCCTCTGTGCTTTGATCTTGAGTCCGACGGCGATGAAAGGGTAATAACCATTGAATGTGTCCAAGAAGTAGCGGTGTGTTCCCTTCTTGATGCAGCCGACGATCTCTTTGACTGCCGTACTGACTTCTTTGTGATCGGAGAGCTGACCATTCTTGCTCAGGGCTTCATTCAGATCCTCGAGTTTTGCTGAAGAAAACAGTTCCGTCAGGCTTTCGTAGTATTTGGACCTGCGACGACATGTTAACAGATCGTCTGATGTCGTGTTGTCCTCACTCCATGGGGATCTGATTGTTTTTGTTTCCGAATGTGTGGTTGTCTCGTTGGTGTCCTTCGTTGAATGGACCAAATTCAACATTCCCCCTTCCTCTTTCCTGGAAAAAGTTTAAATTGAATGCAGAATACCCGTTCCACGAAAACATTAAAACAGAATAAACCAATCTTCGTCATTTTAAAAGAGATACGTGGTGGAGCAGATCGACGACGACGACGCAGATGAGATGGCTTTGGACCAACCATTATATCGGTGGTTTATTTATTCAACTCAACATGGTCCAATGATGATCCCTCAATGTCTATAAAATCCATCTCGAATTTACTCCTCGTGGCCCTCACCTATCCCGTACATCAACTCCATTCCAGAACAATTCCCCTCTCACTTTCAGAAATCCGTAATGAGTGTGATCCTCTTTCGCGATGTAAGAAGGCACCACCTTTGGTGCATCGTCTAAATCATAACCAGACATCCCAGCGACGACGTGTATCGGTCCATTCTCTACACATTCACCCCTTCTCAACATCAACATCATCAGCGTCACACCCGGCCCTCACTTTAAAACAGAACAAGTGCGAGCGTAGCTGTGGTAATGTCCCCACAGAACAACTTCCACTCCATACATAGACAAGAGAGGCTCGATGTGTTCCTGCAGCATCTTCGGTGCGTCTGGCTCGATCTGTGGATCAACCGTGTACCTTGAGATATCTTCACGATGTGAAGTAGAGGAGTTACGATGTCTCACATGGGTCTGTGACCTGCTACGACGATCCACGGGGTGAGGTCCCGATTGACTCGTTGTAGATCGTCCTCCATCCATCGATATTGTTCCGTTCCCCTTCGGTAGTCTTCCTCCGTAGAGAAGGATAAGAAGTGAACTGCACACGTCAGATGACGTCATCAGAGATATCGTAACGACCTGGTCCCACGTCGAAACTGTACCAAGGCTTCACCGTTCCGTTCCTGAATCTTTTCACTCTCTCGATCTACAACGCCTCCTGATTTCTCACACTTTTGGCATGGGAAAACGATTGGTGTAGGGAACACCACATTCACCACCACTTCCTCCGTTCTTCAGCCACGTCTGAGACCACCAATCGACCTCATGATTACCCGGGAGGGTCATCCATGGTATCCTCTTTGCGATGGGGCTGATCTCTTCCATGTATTCGTCCCACTATCCATCCATTCAGAAGAGAATGGTGAGAGATCAATGAGAGGAAGAGAGGATGATGTAAGGAGAGAGAGTGATGAGAGGAAGGGAGAAGAGAGAGTGAGGGAAGAATGTACCTGAGAGCCATAGCCTTCTGCGTACGATACGTCGCCGATGTGATAAACCATCGAGTTTTCATCAATGAAGGGAATCATGCTCTTCACGGTGGAGACGGAATTATGCTGCACGTCAAACTTGTCATTGCTGCCGTCGATCTCTCCTTTTCCCATATCTGATCACATCAATCGTCTCATTCTTCATCATCGTGGTGATCGATGAGATGGATCACGACCATCATCAGATGAGAGAATGGATATCTAATTTCACCTGCGACGACGAGGAATTGTAGATGATCGGGGTTGCCAGGATACACGAAAGAGGAAGAAGACATCCCCGTCTTCGGTGAGCCGTACGAATAGTTGTATCTCTCCCCTGCGATGAGTCCATCTACAACGGCAGTGTAGATCCAACCTGGATTCCTCCAACCGTAATCGGTGGCGGGAGAACCACATAAATCTGAGACGTTTCATTTCATTTGTAGATATTCCCCTCTCACCTTCAGCGCGATAAGTGTACGCCTGTGCCTTCACCTTCCTCTCTTTTCCTCCTTCTGTTCATGACTCAGGAGGGGACGTGTGATGATGGCTCACCTTGTATGTTCAAATATTGCGGTGTCTTTGTGTTTCCTGCTGTCCATGTCATTCTCATCTCTCCATGATTTTCTGTCAAGGCCAAGTGACCCTTCTTATTGTAAGGTCGTGATGTGATGTCATGGCATCACTTGATTGGGTTGCAAGTGATTCTCTATTTGAACGTCGTTAGACTTCCCCAGGTACTTCAATTTCTGTGTCTTGTGGTAATGGTCAGCAAAGTCTTTGTAGAAGATGAAGGAGACATCTGCGTGCATGTTGTTGACCCAAAATTTGACGAAGGTTTCTCCAGTCTTCTCGTATGTGTCACCAAATTGTGTCCCTCTCTGTTGCGATGAGAATCCTCTGGTGACAATCGAATTACCATAAATTTGATGGGTGCTGTTCTTTTTGGGTCTGCATTGGGTGGTGACACGAGAGCTATCGTATCGTTGATGTTTGGATCCATCACCCCACTCAAATGGACTGTGACCCAACCACCATCTGGTGGCAGTGATGTAGGCTGTCAATGTCAAATGATGTACGAATGTCACTCTCAACTGTTGCACGAAGTCGAAAGCTCGTGTCGATGTGTGATGGTTGTCCTATTTCATTTTGTAGAAATGGTTTCAAATTCTTCGGGTGAAGGGAGAACGTAGCACCAACGAGAAGAAGTAGAATGCAGGGGCATAGTCGTGTGGCTCTCATCATCTTTCGCATGACAAAGTGTAAATGGCCTATGCGCGGAAATACATTGATTTGAATTCGGACGCATTTATTTTTTATAGACGATTTTCAATTTTTGAATTTGATTTGGAAGAGACGATGAGGAAAGACTCACCTGAGTGGGTGGAGGGAGATCCCCACCCCTGGAGTGGAAGTTAAAGTCCCGCACGGTCCATACGTGACAGGATGGGAGTGATTTGGCCGTTCGGGTGAAGTTCACTGCGAGATAGGTTCAATGGTAGGCAAAGAAGTTCTCGCCTGAATAGGTCGATATCAACGAAGAGACGCGAGCTGATCTAGCACGAAACAGTTTTGGGTGTTGTCTAATAAAGCACGATGCTCCCGACAGGAGAGGAAGAGGAAAGAACTCCAGGAACAGGGAGGAGCAAGTGGGCCCACCTATCCGCGCGGTTTATCAGCGTCAAGCGGTCACTTTTCCGAGCGCAAGCCAGAAAATCCGGGCGAATTTCCGCCTCTCGAGGTCCGACCCCTTCCAAGCATTTACGACGCTCCTCATCACAGGTGAACGAACATGTTGCACCTCTGTATGCTCTATGACTCACACGCCCCATCAGTCTATTCTTCACTCGCTCAATGGATAGACCTATGAATATCGCGATAGAGGCGGAACGATTGTCTCCACCGACAGAACGCCTGAACAATTTGGTCTTATCTTTGGACAGCATTCCTCCAGAATCACCTGTCCTGTCTTCTCCCAAGGTGGAGCACCAGACAGGAGGCGGTGGTCGATTAGAGGACTTCGACCCTGAAGAGGAAGATCGTAAGGCTCTCGACGCCAAGAATCCAGACATCGCCATCAGCGGTTACGTGTATAAGAGAACCGATAGCGGTGGTAATTGGAAAAAGAGATGGATGGTCTTGTGCAAAGGGGGCCCGATCTTCTACTACGATAGCTTGAAGGTGTGGTTCGATTTTCGCTGCTTTATGATTCATGTTTGTGTTTCAGTCAGAGGAACCCTCCGGAGTCCTCTATCTCGTCAATGCCTCCGTCTTCGAAAAGATTCAATTCAACGGCTTCGTCGATCCCAAATCATTCGGTGTCCGTGTGGATGGCAAGGACTTTCTCCTCAAAGGTGATCCACCTTCCTTCTCTCCCTCTCCCTCGTCTCTGAAAAATAAAACAGCCAAGACAGAGGAACAAAAGGTGGCCTGGTGCCAAGCCATCGATGAGAACATTACGACCGAAGTGGCTCATCCAAAGAAGGCAGGGGAGAAGGCAGGAAAGAAGGGAAAGAAGAAGGGACCTGTATCAGGGTCTTTCTATTCCTCTGGAGACGTTCCATCTGATGAAGATGTGCACCCCTTCGCTGCCAATGCACAGGGCACCAGCTCGGAAGACTCATCGAGTGAAGACGATGATGAAGACGAAGACGAAGAAGAGCAGGTAGAGGATGACTCGGAGACTGAGATCGAGGGAGAGCAGATCATCATGGAGTCCACTGTGGAGGTGAGAGGAGAAGAGAAGGAAGTGAAAATCTGATCGATTCAGATTTTGAAAGATGCCGCCAAGCAGATATGGACGAAGCGTCATCTCATCTTGGAGAGAGACGGAAGTCTGTTCCTGTACCGCGAGCAGGTTAGTAATCGCCTAGAGAGGTCGCTCACCTTCTACAGTCTGATTATCCCTGTGATATGATCAAAGTGAAGGAGTCATCCCTCTACACTCGTGTAGATCAACGCGGCAGAGAGATGTCCGATGCATTCAACCTCCGGTACAACAAGAAGAATTACATCATTCGAGGTGAGTCAGAGAATAAATTCTATTTCAAATGATTTATTCGCAACGATGGAGAGAGGATGTTGAATGTGAGCAGGGGAGAAGAGAGAGCAGTGGATCAATGCAATCAAGTCTCTGATACCACAGAACCAGGGCAGGAGGGGTTCTTTCGCTGAGATCGAGATCCTGAAGGAGCAGAACAGGAGGATGTCCGATTTTGAGGTCTCTGACCCCTAAGCTATTCCATACATACTTATTTCTCTACTCTCTCTTCTACCATTCTTCTATTCATTCCATTCATGATGATGTTGGTGATTTTGTGATGATGTGGATGTGGATCGATCAAAGATGCATCATGTGGATCTATTTTACAGATCAAACGACAGACCAACAGGGACTCTCTGATTCATAGAGGTTCTGATCGGGTATAGCCTGGGGCTTCCAGTTGAGATAGTCGATGCGGTAAGAGAACGCATCCTCTCCCGTTCCTGCCGAGGTTGTCTCAATCCACAGAGGTCGTTTTCCCGCCAATTCGGCACACAGCTTGACTCCCTTCTGTTCGTGTCTGGTCAGCAGTTGACTTGAGAAGATGATGGAGAGGATGTTACCTGATCTCCAAAGTCGTGTCTCCACACGCGACCAACGCGACCATCGCCGAAGCATGGTCTATGGGTAGAGGTTCCGTTGATAGCGAACTGCTTGAAGGTTCCCGCCATGGGTGTTCCCACCTTCTTGCACGTGACACCCTGGATCGCATCAGAGATGCAGAAGACAGTTATGTCTCACGTTGCTCAGTTGATATATGGTGTTGTTGTTGTGAAACTCCCACAGAGTCGTGTTGGCGGGGCCAGTGGTGGTTGTGATGGTGTAGGTGGTTCGAGTCGTATTCTCGTTCTGGCTCTGCCAGCCCTAGGATACCTTTTCAACAAAAGTAAAAGAGCTTTGACTCACCAGGGCGAAACCAGCAAAAGAGTCATTGGTGGCAACAGAACGAAAGGTGAGACGGTATTCAAAGTTATACTGGCTGGGCCATTCTAAGGAACCGGCCTGGACTAGAGAAATGGTTAAGAGGAGGAGGGCTGCTGTCGCTCTCATTGTTGATGACGGACGAGTGACGGGACAGACACAGGGAAAAAGAATAAAAGACACAATAAATCGTTCAGAGATCACATCACATCAGATCCGAGATGAGCTCCGAATTGTGGCAATCCATCGTTCATCCTCCGTATCATTCTTTGGAGGATGATTACGAATTACTACAACAACGACAGATAAAAAAGTTGAAGAAAGAGGTGAAGATCGACGCCTCCGTTTGATCTGACCTCTGCATTCAGCATGAAGAGAGAAGAGTCAGGATCGAAGCGAAACGTCGTGAGATCGAAGCAAAGAAAGCTTCCATCGAGAATCGACAGGCCGATTTGGAAGATCGCAAACAGAAGCGGTTAGAAAGAGAGGTGAATCTCCGTTCGAACGATCATTCATCTGTTTCAGGCAGCAGAAGCGAAGAAGGAGGATGTCAAAAAGGATGGTGATGAGAAGAAGAAAGACGATGCGGATAAGAAGACTGAAGTGAAAGCCGAAACCACTTCACCTATCACAGATCCAATGGTGCTCATCTGATCTGTATGATATGACGTTATGACTGTTGACAGTTGGATGATAAGGATGACAAGTCGGAGAAGGAAGCGCCTCAAAAGAAGGGAAAGGGAAAGAAGAGCAGCGCCCACAGCAGTCGAGAGCTTCGAAATTTATTACAAGATGGTGATCTTCCAAGACGAACCAGTCTAACTCGTACAGGCACCCACCAGCCAAAGAAATGGACCGGAGTCCAATTCGAGGGACAAGAGACCTTGTTAGACGATTTAGACAAAGTCGTCACCAAGCTGAAGAATTACCAAGAGCACTCTTATCCTTTTGTGTCGAGGGTAAGGAAATCAGATGCTCCCGACTACTACGACATCATCAAGACTCCAATGGATCTCACGACCATGGCCAAGAAGCTCAACAAATGCGAGTATCCTTTCCTCTCTCTCTTCCTTCTCCTCTCTTTTCCCTTGACATCGTGAGATACATCTCAAAGAAGGAGTTTCAAGAGGATCTCGCTTTGATCTTTTCGAATTGCAGGACATACAATACCGACCCAGTGAGCGTCTTGTCATCATCATCATGATCACATGCACATGCACACTCTACATCCTATATAGATCGTACGACTGAATGGAACAGAGTGCAAAGATCTATCTAGAACACGCCGATGCCATGGAGAGAAGAGCGAGAGAACTACTGAGGAGTGTGAGAGAAGTGGGACAATCAGACAAAGACGGTGAGAGAGAAGAAGGAGGAGAGGGTGACCGTCACAGTGGGTTCACCCCTCAGCGATGAAGAGCCCATCTCCTTGAAGATGAATCGTAAGAGGAAGAAGAGAGTCAAGATGGATGACATGGATCAAGGAAACGAAGACGAGGTGAAGGAGGTGAAGATGTGAATCTCATCGATTCAGATGATGGACACGGATTCCAACAGCAAAGCAGAAGACGATTTCTTCGAGGTGAGTCTCTTTCAATGAATGAGTGAGGAGACTGAGAGAGGAAGGAAGTGGAATTGAGTGGGAAGGCATTGGAAGATAAGGAGAGGGAGAGCCTCATGCACGAGATAAGGTCACTGCCTCGTATGCCCAGCCCCCTCTCTGATTTCCAGCCACCAGAAGACACACAGCAGGTGATTCACATGGAATGCTTGGAAGAGAATTGATGGATGTAGATCCGTTTGGAAGTGTCAGCGCTGAAGAAGATGATCGGAAGTAGAGGAGAGGGAGACCACAGGATATTATCAAAGACGGAAGATCGCCTCAGAAGAATGGTAAGAGATGATAGAATGAATCAATAGAATGAGAAGATAGAATGAGAAGATGGAATGAATGAGAGATTGAGAGGAGATAGTTGGAAGGAATGGGAGAGAACAGCCTCAGCTTCGGAGACCACAGAGCCTTCCACCGCACCCCCGAAGGAATGGGAACCTACGATCGAATCATCCAACAGACCACAAGATCGATAGAAGAAGGCTACGACAACGAACTGAAGGAATCCATCATCATGGACGAAGAAGAAACCATCCAGGGTGAAGAAGAGAAGGAGAGCTCCCACACGGCCTCGAAGATGTTCAGAGAGGCAAAGACAAAGGACGAAGAAGGAGAGACTCCTTCGTTTCTACCGGAGATCTCACACTCTCACGACACCCTACCGAACGTGTCGCACGTCACTGCACCGCAGATGGAGAGAGAGGAGATGTACATAGGGTGAGATGGATCACATCATGATGAGCTGATGAGAGGTAGGAATGCCGTGAATCAGATGATGGAGTCCAAATTGGGGAGGAAGAGTGTAGAAGAGGGGAAGATCCATCCCTCAAAGGATCAATATCTAGACACGGAGGTGAATCGGTGACACTCGAAGAGACTGAACGAGAACAGATGAGGGAGGAGAACGTGATGGATGTGATGAAGAAGAGCGTAGCTGTCATGTGTGCATCCACAGAGTACACGAACATCGAAGGGAATGTCTTAGACGTTCTCAGTCAGCTCACCACCCAGATGATCCAAGAGATGACAAGAGCCTACGAGAAGACGCAGATGCCCCTCTACAGTCGCGTCTACAACGAGACAACGGGCAGAATGATGCGAGAGGATGTGAAGGAAGAACAAGTGAGTGAAGGAGAGAGGGGAGGGTTGAAAGAGGTGAAGGTCATCGCCGAGATCTTCAAAGGGAGGAAGGGCATTAGCCTCGATGCATTGAAGAGTTACGTCCAGTCGATCGAAGCGATGACGGTAGAGAGACGAGAGGAAGAGAAGGAAATGGAGGTCGAGAGCGGAGAGAAAGAGGATGGAAAGGAGGGGGACAAAGAGGTGGAGATGGGGACGGTGGAGACTGGCATTAAAGAAGA
Source organism: Planoprotostelium fungivorum (assembly GCA_003024175.1). Classification (NCBI taxonomy): domain Eukaryota; phylum Evosea; class Variosea; order Cavosteliida; family Cavosteliaceae; genus Planoprotostelium; species Planoprotostelium fungivorum. The sequence goes on from MDYQ01000134.1 coordinate 65,542, forward strand.
ATAAATGTCTTAATTCGAATGATGCATGAGAGGGTGTTCTTGTTTATATACATTTTGTTCGTTGGAATCTGTCACGTTCTCTCTTTCACGATGGGTCTCATTTCTGTTGATCTGATTTCACCGAACAAATTCAATTTGACCACTTCTTTCTCTTTCCCTTCATCCACTTCTGTTGGCTCTGTGATGCTTCTATCAAATGGCTGCGACATGGGATCAGAAGCTGAAAATGTTGTCGCTCTCACCCTCGATTCAATTTTGAAGAGGTTCAATTTGACTAATTCTTCGACACCAATTGTGAAATTGCTTGATATGTATTCTACCTTGGGTGACCCCAAATGATCCCGTTGTTCCTTTTCCGCCTCCGATTGTCTCCTGAAGAGCAGGAGAGATAAGATGCACAGAAATAGAACGAGTGACCTTCTTCTCGTTTCACTTCCTCGCTGATCCTGTTGTGGAAGCATCTCTGCAATGTGACCGATGTGATCTTGGTCTCACTGCAATGAAACACATCACCATACAGACGATGCTGCCAAAGACGACAGGTGGAGAGTATGCATTCTATGAGGTAGGAGGTTGCCGACGAATACATTAGTGTTGAGTCGATGATCAGAGGAAAGTCATCTGGCTAGCTGTGAGCAGTCGAGTGGTTCTGTACATTTTGAGTTTCCTTCTCAACGATCTCGTAAACGATTACGACACTAGTACAGAACTTTTCGCACAAGATGAAAAGACATCTGTGATAATGAGACTCTTCGGCCATCTGATGAGGTGAGGACGTAGAACGATATAGAAAATGAATGAATCAAGATGGGATGCCATTCACCTGTTAGGGATCGCAAAGGAGGGCTACATTTATGAGCACACCCACGCTTTCTTCCCATTCTATCCTCTGTCTGTACATTCGCTATCAAAATGTGAGCCTCTATTGTCATCTTCCTTTGATACCAGACAGTGATCATCAACTTTATTGGCTCATACAGTGACTCCATCTTGTTGTCTTCCGTCATCATTAGCAACTTATTCTTCGTTCTATCGACCATCGCTTTATATCGGTGACTACTATCGAATTCTCTTCATGTGATGCTGATATGAGAACAGGTTGAGCGTCTCCACTACGGAGGAGAAGAGCGAAGAGGATTACGATTGGGCCTATCGAGTCTGTTTCCTCTTATGCCTCTCTCCCGCCAACATCTTCTTCCTCTCACCGTATCCTCTTCATTCTCTTCAATCGTCTCCTCCTTAACTTTTCAGATACACTGAGACGATGTTCATGTTCTTCACTCTGATGGGATTGTATGGCATCATCAAGGATAGGAGGTGGTTGGCCTCTCTCTTCTTCTCTCTCTCCGGTGCCGTAAGGTCTAACGCCGTACTCTACTGTGGCTTCTTCGTATGGAACATTCTGAGAGACAGCCTACTCCACTTCCACCAGGGAGATCAGAAGAGGAAGAGATACATCCTCAGATGCTTCGAATCCATCCTTCAGGTCTCGATCGTCTTCGTTCCATTCCTCTTGTACCAGTTCTTTGTCTACCAGAGGTGAGGAGGAGAAGAGAGATGGAGATTGAAGGAGATAGATTCTGCCAGAGCGAGGGAGAGGGCACATCCCCTTGGTGTCAACAGACAGTACCGAGCAGTTATTCCTACATTCAAGAGAAGTACTGGAACCAAGGCTTCCTACGCTATTGGACCATCAAGCAGATCCCCAACTTCGCCTTAGCTGCTCCCATGATGATCGTCTCCTTCTACGGCTCCTTCCATTTTCTCATTCAGATGTACCAGAGCCATTCCCTCATGGAAGAACTCAAGGACAGAGTCAACGGGAGGCTGATGATCCCCCTGCACGTCTACTGGGCCGCCTTCACCTTCATCGTTCTCTTCTTCTTTCACGTGCAGACCATCACTCGATTCTTTGCCTCCATCCCCTGTCTCTACTGGACCGTCAGTCGTTTGATCTCAGAGGACAAGGGCTCTCTTCCCGTCTTCTGGTTCCTCCTCTACAACATCCTCGGTCTCTGTCTCTACACTAACTTCTACCCGTGGACATAAAGGATCATTCTTTATTCTGAATCGTCCTGTACAACTGCACTCCTTCTCATCTTTTGTGGTGTACCACTGACTGTGCTCGTCTCTTCTCTCGGTTTCACGTTCTCTTTGTCAAACATATCGTCCTGTCTCTTTCAGCCTTCTCTCTCCTCTCTCTTCTCACCAATTCCATGTCTTCTTCAATGGAGAGCGTCTCCTCTTGTGTGGGCTTGACCAGTGATCTCTTCTTCTTCTGTGGCTCTTCCTCTTCCTCTTCTTCCTCCTCTTCCTCCTCTCTCCTTCTCTTCGCCCTCGTCTCCTTCTTCTTCGGTGCTGCCTTCTTCTTCGGTGCTGCCTTCTTTTTCGTTGTCTTCTTCTTTGGCGATGTCTTCTTTGCCTTCTTTTTCCCCTTCTCTTTTGTTGTCTCTTCTTCCATGTCCATCTCCTTCTCACTCTCTTCCTCTACTTCCTTAGGATCCTCCACGATCTCCTTCTTCTCTCCCCTCTCGGCTGCACCCCTCGTCCTCTTGATCGATTCTTCTCTGTTGTTCCTCTCCTCTCCCTCCTTGATGCGATCGATGGATGCGATCATCTTCTTCATCTCCTCCTTCTTCACTCCGCTGGGTATCCTCCAGTAGTCACCCTCTTCTATTCCACGTCACCTCATTTCACATAGAGAGGATCTCACCTTCTGGGGCGATGAAACCGAGAGCAGAGAAGACACAGATGACATCAGGATGGTTCAACAACTCTTCTTGATCGGTGCCAGGTACGATCATGGATCCCACACCATCCTCCTCTTCCTTGTGGATGCTCATCACCACCTCCAACTATTCCGGTCATCTTCTCTCCCTCCCTCCCTCTCACCTGCTCTCTCAGCAACGCCAGTGCTCCTGGTGCCTCCAACAGTTGATCCACGCGAGAGGAGTACTGTCTGTGTTCACCCTCGTCGACCTCTCTTTCTCACCTCTCCCTCCTCTTCTTCCTCTCCCTCCTCTTCTTCCTCTCCCTCCTCTTCTTCCTCTCCCATGTCCTCTGCCCTCGCATCTTTTCCTCTGTAGTCTCCATCCTCTCTCTGTGAATTCATGGCCATCTCTGCCAATGCGATGTCCCTCGTGGAGACACCCTCTGGCAGTGATGCATCCATGCCAATGATACCTGATCTGTCATTCATCACCCTCTCCTTCTCTCTCACCTAGCTGCTGCAGTCTGACGTACAGGATGGCGGGCTTTCGTTTGGATATGTCATCCATGGAGGAACCGACCAAGATGTACTTGACATCAGAGTGACTCCATCTGCATCCCCTCAGTATCCATCTACAACGAGAACGTCTCACTGTTCCCACAACTTTCTCAGTTGCTCGTCTTCTTCTGGTGACCACTCGACGTGTTGGATCTCCTCTTCCTCTTCTTCTTCTTCTGCCCTCGTCAGCCTCTCTCTCTCCATGCATCTCACCTTCTTGTCTCTTCTGATGACCTGGAGTGAGGAAGAGACATTCACCCTTTGATTTCCAAGTGAACGCTTGGACACCGATCAATGGATTCTCTTTCAGTAGAGTCAAGAAGCCTCCCACGACCTGTCTCTGTCAGTCTTTCTCTTCTTCTCTCTCACCTTCTTGGACACTTGATGAAGGTGAGGGTGATGCTTGATGGATGAATGCTCCATCAAAAGAGCTTGCATCAGGGATAGAACAGAGACCTGCAGACATGAGAGAGAATAGAGAAGATAAGAGAGAGGAGAGAGGAAGAGAGGAGGAGAAGAAGAGAGAAGAGAAGACAGACCTGATAGAACATGGGTTGGAAGGGGGTGTAGGTGATGATGTTGGAGATCATGGTGGAGATGTAGTGGTTCACTTGAACTGGGTTGGACTTGAAGTCAGCGAATAGATACATGTAGTTCTTGATGATGGAGGGGTGAGCGTACTGCTCAAAGTAGCTGGACAGAGAGAAGATCTTATCGTATGTTGCAGAGGCTCTCCTCACTGACATCTCCTCTTCTTCTCCTCCCTCTTCTTCTCCTCCCTCTTCTTCTCCTCCCTCTTCTTCTCCCTCCTTCTGCTTGGATTTCTGTTTCGAGTCATTCGAACACGATTTACATCCACTCACGTTGGCCTCTGATTGATCTCTTCTCATCTGTTCGACCACTTTTCTCTGCTCGGCTTCTTCCTTGTCCAGCTCTTCGATCATCTTCCTCGTCTCTTCATCCATCTTCACCTTTCAGCTCCACCTCTTCTCCTCCTCACCTCTTCTTCCCTCGGTTTCTCTACCCTCTCTGTCTCCTTGAAGATGTCATCTAGTTCTTCATCGATCCCATCACTCGTTCTCTTCTGTCCTCTTCAGTCTCTTCATCTTCTCATCCTATCTACCTCCTTGAAGCTGACCTTCTTGCCCTTTGATGGTGCACTCTCCCCTCCTGCCTCTTCTCTGTCTTTCTCTCCCTCGCCTCCTTCTTCCTTCTCTCCCTCTTCTTTGTCTTTCTCTCCCTCTTCTTTGTCTTTCTCTCCCTCCTCCTTGTCCTTCTTTCCCTTCTTCTTCTCCTTCTTTCCCTTACCACTGTTGGATGTGCTTCTACTCTGCTTCTTCCTCTTCTGCACGAGAGCACCAAAGGACACGATCAACGCATTCAACACGTGAACGATCTCCACGATCTCCACCAAGAAACTGACACCGTCACACCTTGTACAGAACACAACAAAGGTCACCTCTTGGGTGTGTTCAACTCGTTAAAGTTTCTGAGAGACATCTTGATGACCTCCAAGAAGGGCTCGTAGTACGTCAACTTCTGTTGAATCGTCGATGCATTTCCCCTGTCGGTCTCGTCTTTCGATTTCCCCAATGTCCTCAGAATTTGAAGCTGCACATCCATCACACCTTCTCCTTCCATCGTCTGTCCTCACCGTCTCCCTCAACACACTCATGGCCAGAATGAATCCCGCCCAGTTCTTCTCTTCTCGGTAGATGCAGCAGAAGTCCACCACCTTCCTCATGGTCTCTGGATTGTACGTCTCGATGATGGGTGCGATATTCAATCTCATCTGTACCATTCATCTGGGTGTCCTCGTGGTTTCTCACCTTCTTTGGCTCGTTCTCGAGGTAGTGTGTGGCCAAGAGGTAACCGTTGAAGAACTTCATCAGCCAGAGGTAGTTCATCTGATCGGCAATGAGGTGTGACTCTTGGTAGGAAGAGAATTGTCTCTTGACGCTCTCTATCAGCACTGATTCCGTCAGACATCATGTCCCGTGCCGATCGTGATGATGATGAAGATCTCACGATTGTAAGAGTTGCTGGCCAGAAATTGATCGAGAAATTTCTTGATGACAAAGTGTGCTTCCACTGAAGCATCCGAGAAATACTTCAACTCCAACGTGCTGAAATTGATCTTCACCCTGGGTGCTCTTCCCCTCTTGGCCTTCTTCACGCTGTACTTCTCCTCTCCCATTCCATTTCGGCTCACAATCTTCTGAGTCTTGCCCTGCTCTCGTCACTCTCCTCCTCTTTCCTCTCTCTCACGTCTGTGGTGGAGAAGGTGCCGCTCTTCATCAGGTCCGTCGTCTTTGTCTGCTGCATCTTCGCCTTGCTCTTCTCCATGGCTAACATGGATGTCAGAGCTCCCTTTGGTGCACTCCTCCTGATGTCGTTTAGAGATAGAATCCTGTAGAGAGTGTGACTCACCCTTTCTTGTTCTCCAGACAGGCCTTGACGATGATGGAGGGTTTCTCTCGGTGGAGCATGGAATGTAAAATCTCGACGATGATGAAGGTGTGTTGCTTGTGATCACCCCCCTCCATCTGTCCGATCATCACTTGGATCAGTTCAAAGACGTGTTCCTGTCTCTGTCACTCTCCCGAGTGGATGAGAGATCACCTCCGATAGTTTGATGATGAAGTTACTCTGCAGCTGCGTCTTGTGGTAAGTGGCAGAATTGGATTGTTCCAGCGCGTCGGGGATTTGGAGAATATTTCTCAGCAGCGTCAACACCAGCTCGATCAGATTCTCTTCATCTTTCGATCTCATCCTGTAATGATCAGCTCATGGAAGCGAGATTCTCGTTCACTTTTTCTTCTTTTTGAGAGGTGACTCTAACATCTGAAGGAGGACAGCTAAAGCTTCGGGAGAGGCGATGAAGGAGGCCTTATAATCTTGCAGATATCGCAGTTGAATAGGAAGGTCCGTCGATTTCAAATCGAGGGGCATCGTCAACAATGTCAATATCTTGCCTGCGGGAGATTATGATCACAATCGACGGAGGTCAACTCACATATCTCGTATTGAAATTTAAAGTGTTCTGCCTCTGAATAGTGGATCAATAATGGGAGGAGGTCTTTGTGGACGATATTCCATGAACCCAATTGTTTCAGAACATCTTTGGTGTCACTCATCGATTCACGGCGGAGGTATCGACCGATCTCTTTGAGACATTCTACGTCTATTCAACATCAACGTCGATGTAGATTACTCACCATAAGAACCCTCGTGTCTGTAATATGTCTTCCCTGCACTATCCCATGCACCCAAACCATTGGCGAGAGCCACGAGTCGATCAAACTCCATCGTCCTCTGTCTGATGCCGTTTTCGTTGTTTGCGTTTTTTCAACGCAAAGTTTTGGCGGGAAACAAAAATGAACACACTAGAGCGTCTAAATCTACGCAACACGTTTTCTGTGTCTTTCTATCGATGCTTCTTCCTTATCAATTGCAGCTGACAAGGAGTGATTCTATGATCTAAATGCTTGTAGCAAACAAGAAGCGTTGTAATTTGAATGTTTCTGCGTATCATGCGATGGACCATCCCCACGATCACGCGCATGGTGTGAATGAACAACACAGAAGAAGAGACCTCGAAGTATACATAAGATAGGGATGGACACCAACGTAATCAAGAGAGAACCCTCGACAGCCTTCAAAATGACCACTGTGACTTTCTCCTCTGAGCGATGTACAGAAATAGAGAACCTATTGACAGAAGTCGATCAATTACTCGCCGCAAATGAGGTGCAGGATTGCATATCGAAGATCTGATTTCGTTAACGGGTTTAGGACATTATACAACGGGTGAGCATTTCACAGGGAAGAGAGGATACGGTCGACAAATATGTTCAGAATCATCAGGACATCTGGAATCTGTATTCCAACCTATCGAGGGTGCGTTCACTTGATCCTCCTCTTCCCTAATCACATCAGATCGAAGATCTCTATAAGAAGCTACACATGCTCTCGACTTCGAAATAGAGTTTATTTCATCACAGCATCATCATGCAGAGGAATGTTGCAAATACAATGGATAATACCACACGGCTTCCCTCACTCCCCGTCTTCGTCTCAATTGTCTGGCTCGTGCTGGAGTGAGCACCGGTCACGTCTGACGTCTGCACATTGCCAGTGCGGCTCGTACTGCTCTCAGTTGTGGTGCTCTCAGTTGTGGTGCTGGAAGTGGAGGGTGCAACATAAGTGGAGAATGTGTTCCAGCACTGATCGGCGACGGTGGTGTTCGCATCGATGACCCACATCATGCCACCGGCAAAACCGTTGTCTAAGGCGTAATTGAGCTTCGCTTGGATGGCCTGCTGACTCTCGTAGGAGATATAGCTGCTCCCTTGGATCATGTATGACGTCTGTGTCAAATTGTCCCAGACGATGTTGGTGTTGGGTGAACTGAGGAGATTCTGGACATCTGTTGCGGTGATGCTGGAATCCTGGCTGCACGTGCCTTTGAGTCCAGGCTGTGATGCATGAGTTGAAGGACGGAATATAGACGATGACTCACTGTCTTATTTGGTGTGGGAGTGTTGATGGTGACGCTCTGTCCGGTTATGTCCCACGTGTCTATCTATGTCATACTCTTCACCAACACATCATCGTCTCACATCCGTAATTGGCGAAACCAAATACAAGCTTATTGAAAGGGGTGCCCAGCTGCCGATAAGCAGCTGTGCTCTGATTGATAGATAGTCTGCCCGGGATATCGTTAAGTGGGGCTAACGGACCGGTGGTGGTGCTCCATGATCCAAAGAAGTCGTAAAACATGATGTTGAGATAGTCCACGTATTGAGTCAAGAGTTGTGGCTGATAGTCAGCGAAGTGATAAGACCCCGCAGGTGCAGCCGAAGTGAGAAGGAGCTCTGTGGTGCCGTAATTGATGGATTCATTGTGGAATGCCTCTCGGATGGCCTTAAAGAAGGGGACCACATGAGGTCGGTCTACATCATCTGGGGTCTCCCAGTCGATGTCTATGCCATCAAAATTGTATTTTCGGCACCACTGACGAGGTCAGCTGGATGAATGATCCGATGATTCACCAGTGTGACTTGCGTGGCGAATGTATGGACCGATTGAGTGTTGTTCACCACTGTAGACCATGTTGTAGTCGGAAAATCACCTCCACCAAAGGCAGCCAACACCTTCAGTTTCGGATTTCTGTTCTTTACATTCACGAATCTCTGAACTAATGTGGCAGTGCTCCCGGTGAACTCAGACGGAACACCAGATGCGTTGAATGAAGCAAAAGAGTAGATCAGATGAGTGTACCTTTGGTAAATGAGATGAGGAACTGATTGATTGTCTATAACACCTATCTGCTGGGATGTTCTCGGGCGGAATAGGGCAATTTCCCTGATCCCTCCAGCTGGCATAATAACCCATCCATACTTTACTCTCAGCCAAACAGCCCAGTAGTAAAAAGAGCAAAAGAAGCGACCGTCCTCCCCACATGTTGCTCAGCGCAGAAATGACTCCGACGTTCACGAAACGTTTGTCGGAGACGTCAGTCACCGATATGCATGTCTAAGTCAAATGAAGAGCGATGTCACCAGCACCACACGAGGCACCACATCTACGGCTAGCCATCCTTCCTTCTTCACTCTTGTTCACTCCAGCAGAAGAGAGAATCATTCTTTTTTTTATCACATAAATATTGAGGCAAAATTCGACTAGAAACCGATGAGGGATCGAATGACCCGGATGGTAACGTCTTGGTGGTGTTGCAGTTGTCCCCAGCAACCGGAGCGGATGTAAGGTGCCATGAACAGGGGTGAGGTCAATATGAACACGGGGGCATTCAAAAACATCGATGGGACGGTGGGGATGTTCTTCAGGGAGGGGAAACTCTTCTGCAGGATCACTTGTGCGTTGCACACCATCTGTTTTCTGTCAGTCTCGTGTGTGAGAATGGAGAGAGGGACTCACTCCGTGGATGATGAAGAAGAGGAGGTTCTCTCCAGTGAGGAGATCGAAGGTGCAGTAGTTGATGTACTCGTGCATGAGACCGCTGACGACAAAGACGATGAGGGCGTTGAGGGAGTTGACGAGCATCGAGCTCTTCTTGGGAGCCTCTGGCTTGGGATCGTCTTCCTTCTTGGCCTGTCCGAGCTTCTTCTTTTGGTTGAGAGTGAAGATGGCATCGTGGAAGATGTCCTTCACCACCATGTTCCATCGGTTGGACCACATGTCTCGGGGGCTGTTCATCATCAGTCATCGGATCACACCATCCAACGATGAAGATGAGGTGAACGAGAGGAGAGAGAGATGGAGAAAGCAGAAGGAGGGATGGAAAGAGGATCACCTTGTGGCTGCGAATGGGTTGTTGAACATGTCCTTCATGGGGATGCCACAGATGAGTCCACAGGCGGCAAAGCTAGCCTCGGAGGTGGCAGAGAGCAGAGTGTAGACGACCAGACTGAGACTGAAGCAGTTGATGATGTGGTTCACTCTGTCTCTCGTCAGCTCTACTCTTCTCTCGAGTAGATCTCACGTTGGGGCAGTCTCCAGCTGGTGCTGGTTGGGGATGAGGAAGAAGAGGACGGCCTGTGTGCCTAAGAATTTGAAGGCACACCAGACGATCTTCTTGATGGACTCGGTTCTGCTCCATTTGGCTCTGAATCTATCGGCATCGGCTGGCTTCCTGTTCGAAGTTCAGTTGGAGTTTGGATGGAGATATGATGCACATTTTGTCAAGGCGCATGGGGAAAGCAACGATGGAGCAGAAGAAAAGAGCCAGATTCCATGAACGGACGACAGCGGCATCCTATAGAGGTGAGCCATCGGATGGTGTGTCGTTGCAGTGTTCACCTCGATGAAGAAGATGTGAGCCAATCGTAGTGCAACAATGAAGCCGAAAGCGCCTCTGGTAAAAGATGAGAAAGAGCGCTCGGGTGAAACCTGCACCTGAGGAAATCGGGAACAAAAAGTCCAGTCAGAGGGACGATGGCGGGGGCGATGAGGATAGCCACAATGGAAAATGCGACCAGCACGTTTCTCAGCGTGTTCCACTTCTTGTTGACGAGAAACTTGGCAATCATCACAGAGGTCAACGCGGCAGCGTAGATAGCACCCAGTTCTGCATCGAAGATTCAGTTTGTGGCTGTCTCATGGACATCGGATGGCGGATGTTAAAATGCTCACCGATCAGAGCGGAGACACCATCTTGGAAGCGTTGCTCCTTGACGAGAGCCTCGATTTGTGGTAGGAGGGGGAGAGATTGGTTATAATCGATGTTGTCTGTCCTCATCGTTACTCCGGCACCTTGCGACTACTTTTTGGGATGAGAAACGGAGGAACTTTTTTCCGCTACCGGAAAAACAAGCAGTCGAAATTTCGACCCGCAGTTGTGACAAATAGTGTGCGAAAGGGGAGACTCTTCAGTTCCCTTCTCTAGATTTGAGAAATGAGACAGATCGATTGAAGCTTCTCCTATTTATAATTGGCGTCGTCGTCGTCACAGACAACATCACACGTTTCATGATTGACGATCATCATAAGTCGTATCGGATGGGTTGATATTGGAATACCATCTGGCTCAGGTCTTCGACATGATTCTCCCGTTTGGATCCTGTACATAGACATCCGCTCCATCCATCTCCTCGTCATTCATCAAGGATACAGATGTCTCTGAAACTCAGTCCCCTCCCGTGACGATCTCCCAAGTGAGAACACTGAAGGAATAAACTGGTCTTCGTCACGTGTGTGATGATGGATGTCTCTTCGAGTACTTTCTGTCCATCATGGCTTCAGGTGCCGATCTGACCTCACCATCAGGAGGGTCACGATGAGAAACACTCACCGTGGATGTTGTCCACCATGTCTTGCTGTCTTGACATTCTAAAATCGGCACCTGCACGTGTCAGGGATTCAGACATAACACACTCTCACTTTGGCATCAAGGTGGTTGGTCAGGAGGATCTGCTCTCTCTTTACTTCTCGTCCATCAATCAAAAAAGACACATTGCAAACGTCAGCACCTCTGTGGATGATCTGCTCCATGTGAAGATGGAACATCCCCTGGGCTGCATTGCGATGAGTCATCACACTGAGAAGGAGAGATGGCTCACCGATGCTTCTGACCTTGATGATCGTGCGGGACCTCACCCAGGGTGACGACGATGAATCTCTCTGGTTCTGGTTGAGAACATCTACACCGTGTGAGTCTTCTTTCATCTCTATTCGAGTCTCACTCCACATTCTTTTGTGTATCCAAGTAGAATCTGTCCGCTCTTTTCGCATGGTCAATCATCTTTACCAGCAGGGTCACTGACAAACTCATCTGCCAATTCTGCGTCATCAGTTTGACCTCTGTGGAAGATGGTTGCAACGGTGATGGACCATCTTCAGGAGCAAATGATCTACCGTTATCAGTCATGATTTATTTCCAGGTGGACACCTCTTTGAAATCAAATTCAGAGGCCTCTTCTGGATCGATGGGTCTCTTGCCGCAGTAATGTCCGTTTCAATCAGATGAACCCCTAATCTGCGGAACGTGTTCTGCAGAGACGGGCCACACTGGCGGTCAAAAACTACATATACAAGTGTGGATACCCCACATGCTTTGTTCCTAATGAGATGATTGGCCACAATAGACTCATAAGTTTTTCACATCGCGTTGTTTACAAAAAGGTGGCAGTCGTGATGTGCCTCTCACCGAAATCATCTTCCTCTCCTTGGATCAAATAGATTTATCGAGTTGCTGACTGAGATGCTGTGGTGTATGGTCACCACATAAGAACCAAACAGTTCAATGAGTCTCTGTTTATAAAGAATGATTTCATACCAAAGAAAGCCAAGGAGTTCCCTTTCAATGAATGTGCATTGAATGTGTTTCTTGGTTGCTGAGTTTTCTCTGAGATTTCTCCGAGTTTTCCAATTCATCAGTGATGTCAAATGTTGGGCACAACAGATGCAATCGAACAACGCCTTTGCGTCATTTTTTCTGTGCAATAAGAGGTGTTGAAGGTGAGAGGAGGATTGACATCGATGTGTACACAACGGACGTTGGAATCTGCAGTTCTTTCTCTTTCCACGTGTTATGATGGTGTTCTGAGGATTTAGAGAAGACGCCGCAATGATCTATTGCAGCTTGTGAAAAAGATTTATAGATGACAATCCCTATGTGAGATAAATTTTGAGAGGGCGTGATCTCGTTCTGATGATTCAAATGAATTGTGAAATCAATCAGTCCAGATCGCAAGTTGGTGAGGGAGACTGGATGGTCGATATCACCTCCTCTTTTGCATCACCAACATTCCACCTTTTGAATCCGCAAGTCAGATGCAATCACCCCATCATCAATGATATTGAAACGGCAGAGCCCCGTTGAGAGTTGCTCTTTCATCTTTGATTACTGGGTTTAGGTAATCTTCTGCGTGAGGGTGTTCGTCAAGACGGGGCCTGCGCGAATTTTGGCGCCAAAATTGAAAATATTTGGGTCTTGCATCGAGTTTTGCGAGTGCATATCGGGCGCTCCAATGGCGGAGTGGTAAAGCCCAGCCTCTTGTTTGAGTGTCTGGCCTTTGCGCTCTCGGTTCGAGTCCGGCGGAAAGCCCACCTTTTTTGCTCTCGAGAAGAAAATTAGGGTTTAGGGTTTAGGGTTCAACAGTTTTATTACGCGCGTAGTGGCCTGGCACTAAGGCCAGTTAAGTGTCCCGGGCTGATAGACCAAAAGGAAAGGCCGGGCAATGCGAAGAGCCAAATCTCAGTCCAAAAGGAGTGAGAGGGCAGAAGTTGCACGTAAAGTGAAGCGTGTGTGTGTACTGAGGAGGTGGGCACGTGGCAGCACCAAAGTTGGGGTGGAAGGGTTTAGGGTTTAGGGTTTAGGGTTTAGGGTTTAGGGGTTTAGGGTTTAGGGTTTAGGGTTTAGG